>CATIWQ010147965.1:0-12064 GCA_949673415.1 Euphorbia schlechtendalii | reverse complement strand
CAATGTTCACAGTTCACATCTTGTCATATTGGTAGGTTTTTCATTTTCTTTTCTCTAAAATTGACATTGTATCATAAGCAAAAGAAGAAAAAATTTGCTTTACAAACTAATGGTGTCAAATTATTCATCACTTTATTTCATTATCATTCAATAATTGATTGTCCAAATCATGATTTTTCTTTTTGAGTTCAATCATATTTTTTCCTCTTTATCTAACCTTCCCATCATTCCTCTTTACATACTTAACATAAATGTCTAAATAGTCAATTATAAAGTTACGAATCAAATAATAACATAATCACAAAAATATTTTACTTGTCTTTCCTTGAATCTTTTAACAGTATGCAAAAGAATTCATATGAAAATTTAATAATGACAGTAGCATCATGTATATCGCAAAGAGGAGTTGTATTATATTTAATTTATGATTAACCAATCACATTTTGTGGTATCTTTAGGATTTAATTTCTTTCTAAGTGCAGAGTGTTTCATAAAGTGGGTGGGGTAATCAGGGTTCGAATCCTGACACCTGCATCTGCACCTGCAATTACTTAAATAAAAAAGAGGACTGGAGATATCGCGAATTAAGAATATATATCATCCAAAATTTAAGAACATTATGATTCTTTCTCAATTAAACAAACAATAGAATCAGCCTTTTCTGATGGATTCATGCATGAAAGTTTATGATTAACTACCTCAATGACTTGCCCTGTTAAAGTTTGGTTGTGTTGCTTTTCTGAAAATCTTTATTTTCAAATTTTTCATATAAAAAGTTTAGTAGATTTTGAAAAAAAAATCAGACAGTTTCTAATTAAATAGCATGACAGACCAAAATATGTTGTTGTAAGCCAAAATATATATAGTTTTATGAAAAAATTGTGAAAGTAATTTATTAGATCAACAGTTTGAAAAATAATATCAAATATGCTCTACAAAATTTACACTAGCTAACTTATTATATTATATAACAAACTGTAGATCATTGTAGCTAGTTATACTCTTACATGGGATATACATTCCCTATCAATGCATGTTTGAAGTGAATAACAAAAAAACTAAAAAGTAGTACGAGTTATTTACAGGTCAAATGTTATGTGAATGTAATGATCATTCAACTGAATATGCTCTAACTCATGTCAAACTACAATTTCTCCATTAACAAATAATAAAATATTAAAAAACAAATAAATATAAAAATGTAAACCTTTTGGCTTAAACGGTTAAACCCAAATTAAGATTTATATGACAGAAAGCTGGAGTGTGGTTAAGAATCTATAAATGTGGATTTGATTTATTAGATAATTAACTGAAAACTAAGCGAATTATATATGTGATATCTGGGGAATCTAAGCACATGTAATTTCCTAACATAACAGATCATTTCACTTCACATATTCTTATAAATTTTATCACTTGCAATTTTATAAGGACAAACATGTATACTCAAATTTTTATGAGGACAAACATGTATACTCAAATTCTAGGGTAAACTTAAAAAAGTTTTGTGATTTCATTCATTTGTAAAATAATTTTCGGGAAATTTTTTTTCCAAAACGAGGTCCGTGAAATTCAACCGTTAGGGCATCTTTAACCCCACACCCTCTATTTTATTCTATAATTTGAAGTAATTACTATATGTTTTCTTTAACCTTGCACTTTATTTTTAACTTCAAATTTTAAAAACAAAATAACAAAAATAATAATAATTTTTTAAAAAATAAAATAAAATATTTTTTTAAGAAATAAAAGAACATGAATATTCAAAATAAAATAAGTTAAAAAAATTAAAAATAAATATTTTGAAGTTGTGTGTTCGCATTGTAAAATTTGAAGTCGGAAATAAAATGAGGTTGAATATATTCTTAGCAATCGAGGATTTTTTGCTTGAGACCATTAAAACTGATGACATGACAAAAGACAATTTTGGAAAATATAATTTTTTCTCCATCCTTCTCTCCTACCCTAAAATAAAAACCCATAGTTCTTCACCATCCTTCAAGTTGCAGACATTAAAAAACAATGAAATTTACAATCCACAAATGGATAAAAACCTAACCAGAATTTAACGATTTCATGGAAAGTAAAGAAAGGAAGAAAAGAATCCAAGCAAAAGAAAATCCAAATTTAGCATTTTTACAGCCAACGACATTTCATTTGCCGATTTCATTTCTTCTTTCTATCACCGAACAGAGCAAACTGGGATTCAAAGTTCGAAACTTTATCAAAATTTTATTCACCACAGAAACACATCAAAACAATTTCACCAATAGTTAGTGCATTAATATTTCTCTTGTCACATTTACATAAATAGACATTGAACTAAAAAGTAACCTTACAATAAATATTCTTGCTATCCTTTGTAATTTATATGTTAATACATGTCCTCTCATAATCTTGACCTTGTTATCTGATCTTCTACAAACAAACAAATAGATTAATGACTCGTTAATTCAATCTTATTTTAATGTTTTATTTGTTATTTTCTTAAAATTTGAAAAATTTAGTTCAAATGCAATCCACAATTTATCGTATGTAATTTTTTAAGTTACATGATCTATTTATAAATTTATTATCACATAATAAACATAGATTTTTAATTTACATGCCACATATTGTGTATTGGAAATGCTTAACATTTTTATACTCTCCATTTTAGTTCTGGACTTTTCATTTTAGTAGTTTATTTACTTATCAATTAATTCTGAACCATTTTTTTTGTCTAAGTTTTTTCTATTAATTTAGAGATATATTATGTGGTGATAAAATTATAAGTAAATGATCAAGAAGAAAATAATTTTTATATAAAATATTAAGAAGTAATCATCTTAATAATGTAATGATTTTTTATTTGATTTAAGGATTATGTAAATGATATACAAAATTCCTATTACTAGAAATGTTCCGGCCTAAACAATTTTCAGCTTTCACAATTAGTGCGGTCAAGATCCGTGAATTCAGCTTTCCCTAGTCTAACCCTAACCTAGGGATTGAGTCTTGCGCTATTCACAAGTTCAATCCGTTGTGTTGCCGTTTGTTTTCCGATCACCGACGTCTATCGGTAATCACCATGAACACCGATCCCGCTACAGAGGAACTTCTTAATCATTACAAGTAGTTGGAAATAGAAGACGAGGAGGAGGAAGTTCAGGTTTCAGTTCCTACACCAGTCGCACCTTTGCCGGAGTTCTACTACGTCGGAGAACTATGCATGGAGAAGGATTTCAATGAAATCTCTTTCCAACGCACTATTTCAAAGCTATGGGAACCGAGAAAAGGTATGAATATCAGAATAATCGGATCGAGAAGTAGAGTTTTATTCACCTTCTATCACAAGGTTGATTTCGAAAGAATTTGGGAGGGATGCCCATGGAATTTCAATAATCGATTGCTTGCCCTAGCCGTTAGGCAACCTCATGAGGATCCTGAATCGATTGAGATTAAGTTTGTTCCTATGTGGATTCAGTGCTTTGGAGTTCCATCGGGTTATGTTTCAACACAGGTATGTGAGGCTATTAAGAAGTTTGTTGGATCTTTCTTACAAGTTGATGATAATAACTTTAAATTATCGAGGCCTGTGTATTTGAGGGTTCGTATTTTGATTGATATTACAAAGCCCTTGAAAAGAAGAATGCGTTTGAAGATTAATGAGGGTACTCATGCCACAATCCAGTTTTAGTATGAAAGATTACCTAGTTTTTGCCTTATATGTGGTAGTTTTCATCATACGGAAGCTTTCTGCCCAATTAAATATGTGTCTGCTGAGGAGCCACGAAGGGTGTATGATCCTTCTATAAAAGCAACCCTGCGAAAGAATATGGTAACTAAAGACGATCCTGGCTACGTGATACGAATGGGGATTACCTAGTCCCTACGAGTTCAATTCTGAATGGGAAGGAAGTTGAGGCTGCAAGAAGGAAGTCAGACGCTATGGGTCGTGAGGCAATAGTCAGAATGGAGGAGGATGAAAATACTGTCAATATTGTTAGTGATCCGAAAAGAAAGCGTAAGAATGAGAGTCTAGTGAGGTTGGCGGGTGGGAATGTGCATGTGAATACTGATAATGCAGCAAGCTCCATGGTGCGGGCTCGCAAGTCGCCATGATAGTCTTAAGTTGGAATTGTCGGGGTTTGGGCATGGACTCGACAATTCAAGAACTTGAGGAGCTAGTTTCCTCTTTTATGCCCGATGTGGTGTTCTTAATGGAGATAAAGGTAGGGAGAGATCAGGTAGAGAAGGCACAGAGAAAAATTCGTTTTGAGGGAATTTTTTACGTTCCGCATGTTAATAATGGTGGTGGTATTGCTTTCTTATGGAGAAAAATGGAGATGGTTCGCCTTAATAAGTATGATAAAAATTTTATTGATTTGACTATGGTAGATGCTGATAATCCTTGGCGTTTGACGGGGTTCTATGGTTTTCCTGAGAATTCTAATGATCGAAATAAAGCATCTTGGGATTGTCTTCGTATGTTAGCCGAATTAGATGAGCTTCCTTGGTGCGTTATAGGCGACTTTAATGACATACTTTTTGCTTTCGAAAAGATGGGTGGTAGGCCGAGACCTACTAACTGGATTACGGGCTTTGAGGAAGCTCTTTCTGATTATCATCTTCATGATTTAGGCATGCCGGGTTACCAATTTACTTGGGAGAGAAATCGTGGTCAGTCAAACTGGATTGCGGAAAGACTTGATCGTGTGGTGTGTAATCTTGACTGGATGGAATTATATAGTAGTGCATGGGTTCAGAATGTTGCAACGTCAGAGTCGGATCATTCGACTATCGTTCTTCACTGTACGACTACCGTTGCAAATCGTAAACCTCCTTTTCAGTTTGAGAATAGTTGGGTAACTATACCTGGTTGTAGAGAGATTGTTGAACATTGCTGGAAGTCTAGAACCGATGTCTCGGTGCCTAAAAGGCTGAAATTATGCAGCGTTGAGTTGGAAGAATGGGGTCGGAAACAACATGGTACTTTTAAAAGGCAATTGCGAAAATGCAGGGAGAAATTAGATCAAATTAAAAGAACACCAGGTTGGAATTGTGGTGACAGTTTCATTGCGAAGAAAAAAGAAATGGGTAACTTAAGGCAGCGGCAGTCCGAGTATAGGAAACAACGAGCTAAGGTGGACTGGCTTCGCGGGGTGACCAGAATTCTGTGTTTTTTCATCGAACTACAGCGGCTAGGAATCGTAAAAACAGTTTTCAACAGCTGTAACAAGCCGATGGTCAGTGGATCAGATGGGGTTCAGGCCTTGAGGAGCTTATACAGTCATTCTACTCGGATCTTTTTGTATCTCGTGGATCTCATTATGATAATATAATCTCTCTTGTAAGTCAGAAAATTTCAGAGGAAGGTAGAGAGGAGCTTAGCCGACCGTTTACAGTGGAGGATGTCAAGCACGCTATTTTCCAAATGCAACCTAATAAGGCGCCGGGACTGGATGGTTTTAATCCGGGATCTATAAAAAATATTGGGATATTGTTGGTGATGAGGTATCTTTGTTTTGTATTAATTGCTTGCATGACAAATCCTTTCCCAATGGCTTAAATGATACAAATGTGGTTCTTATCCTAAGAAAAAAGTACCTAATTTTGTTTCTGATCTTCGTCCGATTTCATTGTGTAATGTGCTAGTCAAAATTCTATCAAAAATGCTTGCTAATAGAATTCAACCTATTATGAATTCTATTATATCAGATTCCCAGAGTGCGTTTATTCCTGGGAGGCTTATAACCGATAATATTCTGATAGGTTTTGAGTTAGGGCATTATATAAATCGAAAACAGTTGGGAATAGCTAGTATGAGTTCCTTGAAAGTTGATATGTCTAAGGCTTACGATAGGGTGGAATGGAATTTTATTCAAGCTATGCTGCTTAAACTAGGCTTTCCAGTATCGTTGGTGGAACTTATTATGTTGTCTGTTATCTCTGTATCTTATACAATCAGTCACAGAGAGGGTAATTTCCAGAGATTTTATCCTCAGCGTGGTCTCAGGCAAGGGGATCCTATATCTCCTTATTTATTTATTGTTTGTGCTGAGGGATTATCTGCTCTTATACAGGATCGTATCTTGTCTGGTACCTTGCATGGTTGTAGAGTTACTCCATCGGCTCCTTCAATATCCCATTTATTTTTTGCAGACGACAGTTTATTCTTTTTTAAGGCCACGGTTGGAGAAGCTATGGTGATCAGGGATATTTTTCGCTTATACGAATTGGCTTCAAGCCAGCAGATTAATTTCAGTAAATCCTCGATCCTTTTTAGCCCTAATGTGATTGACTCGGTGAAATAGGAAATAGCTAGTTATTTGGGCGTGAATGTAGTTGAGGCCATGGCTTATATCTAGGTCTACCTTCGCTTATAGGTAAATCTAAAAAGTGTGCTTATGCCTATATTGTGGAAAAAGCTCAGAAGAAAGTTCAAGGTTGGAAGAGGAAAAAGCTATCCCAGGGAGGGAAAGAGGTTCTTCTAAAATCTATCGCCCAGGCATCAAACTATTCTATGCAGGTTTTTCTTCTCCCTTCTCATACTATTGCAAACCTGGAGAAGATATTTTCAAACTTCTGGTGGACTACCTCTATCCACTGGATGAGATGGGAAAGATTATGCCAGTCAAAAGAACACGGAGGCCTCAACTTTAGAAGTCTTAAAGAATTTAATTTAGCTCTCCTAGCTAAGCAGTTATGGTGTATTATTTCTCATCTTGATCTTCTTGTTAGCCAAATTTATAAGCAACGATATTTTCCGAGGAGTGATTTGTCTGAAGCTACAATTAAAGCTAATTCTAGTTTTATTTGGCGTAGTATCATGTTTGCAAAGCAGGTTGTGTTGCAGGGATTGGGTTGGCGTATCGGTAATGGCATGAATGTTAGTGTCTGGAGAGATAATTGGCTTCCATTGATTTCTACACCAAAAATCCATTCCGAGGTTGTGCAAGGCTTTGAGGACATTACGGTTAGCAATCTAATAAATGTCGAAGATCGAACTTGGAACTCGACACTGTTAAGTTTTCTTTTCTCGGCTGAAGAAAAGCAGATGATTGAAAGACTGCATATTTCATCTCAACATGTACCTGACAGCATCTATTGGAGGTATGAAACTAATGGCTTATTCTCAGTGAAATCGTGTTATTACGCTCTGTTACAACAAGCTCGTATTAGCTCACTACCCTCTAATTTCACTTCGCCAAGTTGGAATACTCTTTGGAATATTCATGTTCCGTCTAGAGTTCATCTGTTTCTTTGGAAAGTTGCGACAAATACTTTACCAACTCTTGACAGGTTGAGACAGAGACATGTTTAGGTAGACCTTAATTGTCCATTATGTGGAGGTGAAGTTGAGACCAGCTTCCATACCCTTATTAATTGTCTGCTTCCTTTGATGGTGTGGAATGAGCTGTATGGGGAGGGGTGGTCGAATAGAATTACTTCGGTAATTGATTGGTGGGCTTGGGTCCGGACTAAAGGTGAGGAGTTGACGGCAAAGACAGCTTGTTTACTTTGGGCTATTTGGAGTAGACGGAACCACTATGTGTGGAATAATATCTTGAGAACATCGCCTCAGGTTCTTCGTCATGACTTGGGGTTATTGGCCGAATGGCAGGCTGCAAATTTGAAGCAATCATCAACATCTACTAGCTCAACTATTCGGTGGAAACGTCCTTCAGCGGGTTGGTTAAAGTGCAATATTGACGCTAGTCTCTTCAATGAAGAAAATGCTATTGGCCACGGATGAGTAGTACTAGATGATACTGTCGAGTTATTGCTGCAAAGAAGCTCTTAGTTGGCTCAAAAGTATAGGTCTTGACCACATTTACTTGGAATCTGATGGTCTGAATGTTGTTAATGCTATTAATAACGATATTTAGTTTGCATCACCTATTGGCCTTATTTTTTCAGATTGTCGCACTCTTTTTAGTCAATTCTCTTCCATTAGACTTGTTTACGTGAATAGGTCTGCAAACTAAGCTGCGCATTTGTTAGCTAGAGCAGCTGGTTCTTTGACAAGTAGGGGGACATGGTTTCAAATTTGTCCACCTTTGATTAGAGCTGTAATTGCTTCTGATTAATATCAACGACCTATTCGCCAGTCAAAAAAATGTGGAGAACAAATGACGTTAACATAATATGAAACAAGACAAGGAATTTATATGTTATAATAAAAGTTTTGTACAGCTAAACTGAAAAATATGCATTTCTTTATTTTTAGAAAAATTGTTCTTCTTTTAGTTTTATACGAAATAATATCATAATAAAACTAGGTGATGCTATTCTTATGGATATATAAAAGATATTATTGCTTTTTTTTGGTGGACCTGACTTTTTAAGCGTAAGATGGTCAACACTATCTACCGGTGTGGTGTTACTTGTTAAAAACTTTGAGAGAAAGAAATCAAAGAATGAAAGCATTTAATATTATTATTTGATAAGGTGTTATAACTTTTATATTTGTATATTATTCGTGTCACTTTGTATGTGTTCTTAGGTATGAATGCTACTAATTTTGAACCTAATTTCATATTTTAGGTATTAATTTACATGCAAAAGTTGATTTTGAGTCGATTTTGAAGTATTTTGGATAGTTATTCGTATTTTGGCCATAACTTCCTCATGTGATGTCGGATTGAAAAGATTCAAGATGTTTTGGAAATATAAGAGATACGACTACATTTTCGTCTCAATAATCAACTTCAAATTCGGACTCTATCTGCACGAAAATCAGGGCCGAAATTGCGGCATCTATAGAAAATCCTATTCGGGATTAAATTATGTCGTCTTTCCAGGTTTTATCTATTCGAGAATTTGAAAACATCCGAAACAGTGGCATCTAATTAGGATTTTGTTATTTCTCTTCCATATTTATCTTTTCCACTTTTATTTCTTGTTTAGTCAATAATTAAAATTATATTTTAATTAGGAGTTTATTCCTAATTAGGATTGATTCTATTATTTAAGTTAGTTTTAGAGGGGAACGAGATATATCAGTTTTAGTGGCTAAAACGTTAAGCCAATACTTTGTTTTATTTTCTTCGAACCTTCAATTATAATTTTAAGCTTTCTTTTCTTCAATTACGAGTAGCTAAACTCATAATCTTTCGGTGAAATAGATTTCATGGCTGTAGTTGGATTGTAAGACTTATTTTTAGTTGTTCATTATCTTCAATTCTCAATCTATAATCTGATTTATTTTATTATTATTTAGGTTGATGTTTCAAGTAGAGCTCCTTGAGATTTTCACCTATTTGATATATCGTTATTCTTTTATAAGCTCGTTGGTAGGATTTATAATTGATTTGTGGTAACAAACGGGTTGTTGGGATGCGCGGTTGTAGTTGAGTCTATCAAATTATTTCATGTTGGGTGATTAATTTAGTAGGAATTGGATCTTCAAAACTTAATGTTGATTTTGTGATTGAATCTTGTATGTTGGGTATAGGGTTATCACAAGGTTAAGGGATTAATTGCATGTTAGGTATTTTTAATCTAATTTAGCAAAAGATATTTAATTGTAATTGACGAATCAATGCAGTTAAATCAATTGGTTGAAAGGTAATATTATCTTTGTGTCCGTGATCAATCCAATGCAAACTGAAGAAACAATTTCACTGGAAAACTTTTTCTTATAGATTTCTCTTTATTTTCTGTTTTTATTAGTTTTAACTCCAAATCCATAAACCCCTTTTATTTAATTTTATTGCATATTCTTGATTGTCAAATTAGATAAAGTTGATTACTTAGTCCCTGTGAAGACGATCCCGCTTACTACTGCTACAAATTTATTTTGTTTAGTGTGAAAGGGTTTTATTATTTTTTACGAATTCGACACTTCCTCAAAAAGAATACACAAATGTTGCATAACTTCCTTCTTTGGGCTTTGGTCAACTTCTACCACATCATCAAGACCAGGTCAATCGTGTTGAACACACCAAGATCTCGATGATTTACATATTCGCACCAAAACTTGCTCTTCTGATCTCTACTTCATGTTCCATAAGACTTCTAGTCATTGGGACAGGACTAGGTCTCGCTGATTCCATCGAGACTCTCGACAATTACTCATTTTTAGCCCAAATCAACATGTTTCTCCAAATCGTCATTAAAACCTGAAATAATAGAAAAGAAAGTAATGTCGCTCAAGAATACTGATAACATGGTCATATTAATTTGGAAATAAGCATGAAAAATGTTGTATATATGACCTATCAACTAAACTGTGGAAACACCATCTGATGTTTTTCTCTAAAGCATTTTTAATAAAAATTATTTCAGCTTGTTATTTATTTATAATTTTTTTTAGAGTTTGGAAATTAACGCCGGGGATGGCACATCGTCAACAAAAACGCCTACCTCAAAATTATTAAAAAAATAAATGAAAAAATTACGAAGATTACTAATTATTTGTTAAACATATACAATTTAAAGATTTTTTTTATAATTTTTTTAAAAGAATAGTGAACTTACATTAAATGGAAAAAAATTTCACCTCGTCCCGAATATGACTCAAACCTGAGATTTCTAGAGTCCTCAATTTTCTTCTTAAATATAGATATATATATATATATTAAGGTTTAATGCATCTACACTACCTGAACTATCAAAATGTGTTAGATTCCCCTGAACTTGTTTAAAATGTATTAGTTTACCTTTTCAATGCCACATGTCAGTTTTCGGTTGGAGAAAAAAAAATTAGAAAATGACATTTTAAAAAGTTAAACCAACCAGTAAAGTGACTCGTTTTAAACAAGTTTATGGAACTATTTGTCACATTTCAAAATCCATGATGGAAAGAGCTCATTTTAGATAAATTCAGGGGGTGTGGATGCATTAAACTCGTATATAATAAACAAATATTTATTCATCGGTTTGATATTAATACAAAAATCAAGACCAACTCAGGAAACTTACCAAATCCTGTCCATAAAAGTGACTTCGGGCTTGGCTGATTGTGTCCCATGTCTTATGAACTACTAATAAATTAGACAAACTGTTCAACCGATGGTAAATCATATTTAAGAACCAATTCAACTACATTTATTAGGTACTTATAACTTAAAAAAAAACTTGTAACAAATAATGAAAAAGAAACTTCTAAATTATCATCCCACAAATAAATACTTCAGTCTATTAAGTAATTTTTATATAAGAATTGATGATCCATTTTGTTTTTTTGTGTTATGATGATTTTTGGTTGGTAGGTCATTAAATTGCAGATGATTTTATATTTTCAAAAAACAAATGTATCCTTGAAATTTAAATTAGAGAATTAGATGTCAAACTTCACTTTAGGCGGAAAAAACTATAATTTCATGTTTATAATTCAATACGGCTTCTATCTATAAAAAAATAAGACAGCTCAATTTGCTTTTCAGAAATGTGGTCTGTAGTATCAATTTCTATTATCTTTGATCATTGTTAGTGTATTAGGGATTAAATTATTCAATTCTGACTTTCTGAGTACATGTATTTGCACTCTGCCTTTCCCTTAGAACAGGTCAAGATTACTCATTCAAATAGAAAAGAGGATTTTATAATTATTACATGTAAGCTTAATAAAGAACCAAACTAAAGTAAACATTTCTGTTAAAGTGATTCAAATCAAAGACCTAATCTGTCTTTTCTAAAGTTCAGAGAACTGCATGGTGAAGTTTTGATGCTAGTTAGGTCATGAAACTCTTTAACTTAAAAGCAATGTTATTGAAATCGTACCCTGATCGGTTTAACCGGTAAAATCGGGTATCGATCAGGTATAAGGTCGGTTTGAAGTACTTCATCGATTTTGAAGAAAATCGTATCTTACCAGTTCATACCGTTAAAATACCGGTATACCACTAAACAGGTTAAACCGGTATTTAAAAAAAACTTTTCAAACTTTAGTTTAAAAGCTTCCCGTTCAAGTTCTTTATTTTTATCGCTATGTTTTCTTTCAAAATCAAAATAAAAAAAGTAAAATCCTAGAATTGATAAAGATTTTTTAGAATTAAAATTTGAAAATTTGTTAAGGATATTTATTATTTAAATACTACATTATTTTAAAAAAATTCATTAATCCGGTATTACCACT
>CATIWQ010147964.1:0-39416 GCA_949673415.1 Euphorbia schlechtendalii | reverse complement strand
CCTAGATAAGAAAAGTCATTTCATGTGTAACTTTATGTGCCACATAATTGAATCTTAGAGAGTGTAGAACCATATTGTTGAAAGTCATATATGTGCATTGTCTTGTCTTTGAGTCTTTGCATTCTCATCTTTCCAAACTAGTTTTTAGGAAGGGCATATCTACTCTACTCTTCTTATTTGCATATCTTTTCAACTTTCACCAAATCTATCTTCAAAATTATTTTAAAAAACCTTCGCATCGTTTTCTTTTTGATTCCTGAACTAGTCCTTCCATGTGGGATCGATATCTTTTAAAACTACATCGCAACTGTATACTTGCAATTATCAATATTTTTCTATTTGATAAGGGGTATTGACAACACCTATATTTCAAGTGAAGAAGTTTTTGGCACCGTTGATTTTAGCCAAATTCTTTGCGTAAAAATTATTAAACTTATCAGTAGAAAAGTCATGAACAATAGTACTTCATAGTACTTAAAATGTTTTGGAAATAACAAATTACCTAGGATAGTGAAATTAATTAAGTACTAAGTAGACTCTTAATTAGACAAGTTTTACTTGAGTTTGTTTAAAGGAAAATAATTCAGTTCATTGAGTTTTAATTAAGTTATGGCTGAGAGTAAGAAAAGCTGAGGTAAGGTGAGTACTATGTAGTTTATGAGATATAACTAAGCAAAGCTGAGTAGCTTTTATTTATTAAAAGTTGAATTGTTTGACACTTGGAATATTATGACACTTGTACGTTTAACTCTATCTGTGAAAGATAGAATATTCCTTTGATACTTTTTAGGTAAAAAGCTCTGAAATTAAAACGGATATTCATGTGCTCCTCACAACCAAAAGGTGTTAGTACGGAATGTTGGAGATTCCTCACAAGTGTCCAAGGTAAAAGGAATGTTTTGACATGCGCTATTTTTCTAGTGTCTCCGCGCTCTCTGCAACGCTAGCAATTAAACAAATTACATGCTTTCGCATTGCATCTCACGCGCTTCTCTCTCACAATGAATTTACTTGAAGAAATAAGTTATAAATGCATCAAAGATTAAAGGATTAATCTCAAACTTCAACATTTAAATTCTCTATCTCTGAACATCTTGGAATCTGTTTCAAAAGGGCAGATTTGAAAGTTGTGAAGAAAAGAGAAATTGAAGAATAAGTCAAGACGAGAAGTTTACAACAGCTACTTCCAACACCTTCAAGTATAAATAGAAGACTGAAGTAGATGTTCAAACTTGGTGAATCAATTTGAATTTCTTAAGAGCTGAAAATTCTATTTACGCAATCACAACATTCTAAATTTAAAAATTCAAGCAATCTTTTAGCAAATGCTCATTTTAAATCATTTTTTTGGAGAGAATCAAATTATCTTAGAGTTTGGCTAAGCTTTATTCATTGTAAAAGGATTCAGCACTTTTTATAAGGTGAACTCCTTTGTTCATAAGCTTTCATTCAAAATTCGTGAGTCAGATTAGGAAGGGTACCGAACTTGAGTGTTGAGTGGTAGTTAGAAAGAAAGGTACTTTTTGTAATCAGTCTACCCATTGTAAAGGCTTCTCCTCCTAAGGAAGGAAAGAAATCACTAGTGGATTAAAGTTCAAAAAGGAATTTGGGGGCTAGGGGCCGAACCAGGATAAAATCTAAGGTGTACTATTTCCTCTATCTTTTATCTTGCCTTTATAGTGTTTGCTCATTCATCATCACTTTATTTTCTTTACATTTGCTTGAAAAACCAATCCAAGTTGAGTAGTTAACTCAGTATATATTGAAGGTAAACTAAGTCAGCATAATTGAGTGGTTTAGGATTTTTAGACCAAAAGTGCATAGCATTCTAAACTAAGCATGCATCTAACCAAGATAATCACATTCACCCCCTCTGCTAGACTATTTAAGCTGAAGCGGACCAACAAGTTCTATAGATTAGGTGTATTAGGCAAAAACATTTCCTTTTATTAAGACTCTTGGATATATCTTTAAGTGGGAGTAATTCAAATGTATTGGTTCATTGTGATCACATTAATAGGGTATTTTGTTCCATGGGGGAGCCGAGAACTTAAAGTATTATTGATCCAAGTGGTAGTTAATATTTTTTAACTCAAGTGTGTGCTTAGATCATTATAATATTTCTGAATTGAGAGGAAGCACATAAATGAGCTTAAAAGGAAGAATTTAGAGGTATCATAAATATATGAGACCTATTTATGAAGATTCAAAGCCTAAGTAATAAAATGGAAATCGTTCTTGTTGAACTCAAGTTAATAGTACTTCATACTATTTAAGTTTTGGAGATAACAAATTACTTAGGATAGTGAAACTAATTAGGTACTAAGTAGACTCTTAATTAAGTAAGTCAACTTGAGTTTTTTTTAGGAAAACAACTCAGCTTGACATAGGCTTAGTTATGTTAAGGCTTAGAGTAGCAAAAGCTTAGTAGTTCTTGTTACATTGTTTACGCGATATAACTTAGCATAAGTTGAGTAGTTTTTGCTTAGTTATTCTCAGCGATAGCTAAGTAACTCTCGTGATGCTGACCTACTACTACACCTATGTGTTTAACTATTTCTATGTAGATAGAATATTCCTTTGTGATGTTTTTCAAGTTTTGGCATTGAAAATAAAAAGGATATTTATGTGGTCCTCACAGCCAAAAGGTGTTAGTATGAAATATTGGGATATTCTCTCGAAAGGCCAAATCAAAAAGGTATCTTCTAACATTCACCGTTGTCCAGTATCGCCGTGCAAACTACAACATCAGCAAAAGCATCCAATCTCAGCTAGCCACGTTGCATCTCACATGCCTCTCTCAGTTGAACTACTTGAAGGAAATGAGTATTGATGAGAAATTAACAAATTAATCTCGTGCCTCAACGTTCAAAATCGCTATCTTTAAATGTCCACAAGTCTATTTCAAACAGATAGATTACAAAGTTGTGAAGAGAAGAGATTTTGAAAAGAAAAGTTAGGATGAGAAGTTTACAAAGGCTACTTCCAGACTTCTACAAATACCAATAGAGCTTGGAGTAGACGTTTACAACTTAGCGAATTACCTTGAATTTTTGAAGAGTTGAACATATACTAAAGTAACCGTAGCATTCTAAATTCAGAATCAAGAAATCGAAAGCAAACAACCATTTCCAGTTTGTTTGTTAGAGAGAAATTATTACCAACGTTCTATAAGTTGAGTTCCTCTATGCGATAAACCTTTATTCAATTCTTTGTTAGTCATTTTGAGAACGATACCTAAACTGAGTTGAGAGGTAGTTGCTGTAATTTTGACTACCCACTATCAAAGGCTTCTCCTCCTAGTTAATGGAAAGGAATCACTAGTGGATTAAAACTTTGAAAAGGTATATGGAGACTGGAGGTAGGGTAGGAGCTAAACCAAAATAAAATTCATGTGTAAACTTTCCTTGAACTATATCTTTTATCTTTAATAGTACTTGCGCTCATACATCATTTTTATGTCTGTTTTATTCGCTTAAAAACCAACTTGAGCTAAGTAAGATTTTACTCAACACATTTTGCAAATAAACTAAGTCAGCTCAAGCTAAGTAGTTTGTGTTTTAGCCTTAAAATGCACTCATCACGTTTCAGTCAACATGCATTAAAATAACTTGGTAAAAGATTTTGAAATTATAAAAAGAATAATTTAAATTGGCATTCACCCCCTCATCTCAATTATATAAGCTAAAGCAGATCAACAAGTGGTATTAAAGTAGTTGGTCAACTTAAGAATTAACAACTATTGAGTATAAAGATCCGATGGTTCATAATAATCCCTCCTACAAACCTGGTCATGGAAAAACATCACTCCTTAAAGAAGGAATGTTTGTTACCAGACCTCCACTATTCGATGACCAACATTATTCATTTTGGAAAAATAGAATGAAATATTTTTATTAAATCTCAGATCATGTAAGCATGATTAGCCATTGAGTTAGAACCACGAATTCCTACCATTGTAAGGAATGGGGAACATGATCTTGTTGACCTGGAGGATTATGATGATGCTAACCTAAAGCTTCTCAAGGGGAATGCAAGAGCAATAAACTACTTACATTGTGCATTAGATTTGTTTGAGTTTAACAGGGTTTCAACGTGCAAGACTGCATAAGAGATATGGAGGACTTTGAAAGTCACCTATGAGGGGGTTGACAAAGTCACAGAGACCAATATTAACTTGATGATTAGGGAGTATTAGTCATTCCAAATTAGCACCTGCGAGGGTATTCAATCCATGAATTCTAGGTTTGTTAAAATCATTACTGAACTCAAGAGATTAGGCATGAACTTCACCTAGAAGGAGATGGTGAAGAAGATTTTGAGAAGTCTCACTAAAGAGTGAGATACCAAGAAGAGAGCTGTCGAGGAGGCTCATGAGTTGAATACCTAATGCTATGATGAGCTCATAGGCACCTTGTTGACTAGGGAAATGTCCCTAAAGAAATATGATTATTGTTATAAGAAGAGAAAGGGGAAGGAAAAAGAGAGCAGAGCAACTATTCTCAAGGCTTATTCATTCGATGAAAACACTAAAGAAGATTCAAATAAATAAATGGCACTGCTAACTAGAAATTAAAGTGCTTCATTAAGAAAGATGGGAGATTCAATAAGAAGATTTCCCAGCAAAAAGAAGCTAAGTCTACAAAAAAGAGAAGCCGAGGCAGGATAAAAGAAAGAATATAATAGAGACATCAAGTGCTTTGGTTGTGGAGAGAAGGGTCATATACAATCATCCTGTCCTAAATCCAAGAAAGACATATTTAAGAAGAATTTTAGGCAAAAAGATGAGGCACTTACTACCACATTGAGCGACTTTGAAGAATCTTCATCATTTGATGGAGAAGCTAATGATTCCTCCAACCTCTACTTGATGGCATTTAACAAAAATAGAGGCGAAAGCTTAGCATCACCCTCAAATGGTAACAATTTCGCTGTTGAATCAAATGTTGAGAAAAATAAAGGGAAAAGCCCCCCAGCTGAGGTACATCTTCAAATCCCTTTGTCAATTAAATAATTCATCCAATTACTCTTTGATGTGATGAAATTGAAAAATAAGTCAAGAAAGAACATCAAAGAGCTAGTGAGGAGAAGTGAGGATCTGGAAGACACTACTGCTTCCTTATCCCTTGATAGTTGCATTCTTCAAGAAAAAGTTGAGTATCATGAGGGGTATAATAGCAAGCTCACTAAGCAATTAGATGAGTTGAATGCTGAATTCAACTTTAAAGAAAGAAAGGGTTCCTCCTCTAGCCAACAACTCAGCTCCGATTATCCAAACTCGCAACTCTAAAAAAGGAGAAGAAATCTTCTCTAAAGAGGAAAGCGAGCTAGCCTAAACTAAATGTGGTGTGTGGCTTTTGTGAAAAGGCTAGATATGTGAATATATTATAAAAATGGTTATTATGACCATTATTCCTGGAGTAATTTAAAAACTAATAACAAGGGAGGGCCTAACCCAAAGCTATGAATACCTAAAAAGACTTAATTGTTTTACAGGTGAGCTTGATATCCGTTGATGACATTGGAATGTCATATATGGATAGCGATTGCTCAAGGTATATGACAAGAGATGAAAATCATTTCATCTCATTGGTGCACAAAAGAAATGGGAGCGTCAGCTTTGGAGATAACCAAAAAAGTAAGATTGTTGGATGCGGCACTATAGGTGTTTACCCTAACATCAAAGAGGTATCTCTTGTCAAAGGACTAACGTTCAACTTGCTTAGTGTACTCAAATTTGTTACAAAGGTAGAAAGGTTATGTTTTGTTAGACATGATGTATGCCTTAGAGGAAATTAGGGCAATATGACTTTATTAGTCACTAATGTACAAACACTTTGAGATTATTGTTTACTAATAATAAGACATCTTTGTAATATATCGATGATTGTTTTTAATTATGTATCTCGCTGGTATTATATATATGTGCTATTATGCATGTATGTATGTATGTATATATATATATATATATATATTCATTGATATAATAAGACAAAGTCTGTGACTATTTCATAATGTGAAAGTGCAAGGACATAGTGGGCTCTATGTGGAGTGAGATCTGCATACACGTGTTACTATGAAAAGTCTGAATATATCTAGTCATTGTTTCATTGAGACTAGACATCAATGAAGCGGACAGACTAGCATGTGTAGGCTTACTCCTTAGATTCAATTCATGCAGTCGATCTCATGAGCTGAAGGTGGTACCTTGAGTTAACACATGAATGTATTCGGTAATACATTGGAGACCACTATAATACAAACATTAGGACATAACTATATCTATGTGTTTTTGTCATGTCTTATTATAATAGTAGCATGAGTATCCTCAGACCTGAGATATTGGCTATCTTGTGTGGGAGTTGCTAAACTTTGGGTTATACAGTTCGCAAGATTTTGGCTATTATCATTTCGAAAGACTTATCCCCTGCAACGGCAAAAACTTGTTCGCCACTTTTCTACTAATAACTTTAATAACTTTTTCGCACAGATTTTGGCTATATATTAATAGTGCCGAAAATTTGTTCACGTAAAGTATAGATGTTGTCAATACCATTTATCAAGATAGAAAAATGATGATAACTGCAAGTATACAGTTGCGATGTAGTTTTAGAAGATATCAATCCCACAGGGATGGACCAGCTCTAAAGATCAACAAGGTAAACGGAATGAAGAAAATAAAATAAAATAATTTGAAGTTTTGGATAGGAGGATTAGAATGAAGAATGGATAGATATATGTATGGAAGATTAGAGATTCTAATATATAGATTTTCTTACAAAATAAGTATATCAAAGAAAACATTTAAGTTCAACAAAGTTATTACATTCACTAAACTAATCTAACATAATCAGTTCTAGACACTAAGATGTTCAATGATTCACCATAGAGCAACACATAAAATGACTTTTCTAAATCTAGCGCAAACGAATTAAGACAATTATATAAACCTAGACAACGTCAATATTATGCTTAGTACGGGTCCCTCTCACACAGCCATATTTAGTAAGTTACCATTCCAAAAATGTTGGCTCACTAAATAGCGTTATATCACGGATCCAATGATTATATACAATCTCGTTAACCCAGAAACTACTCTTAAAGTTAATTCCAAAGCATATAACTTGATTAATATAAAAGACTTAACACGAAATACGCATTATGACACATAGACATATCATAAACTTCGAAATAGAAAGTATAAGTAAAAAGTAAAGCAAAGTTGTAAGGTATGCAAGTGAAAGCTAAAGTTGATCAAATAGTATCCACTCTATAATGGGAGTCATCAATTCCCACAATTCCTGCGTCTACTTTGAATTCGATCTCAGCCCATACAAAACCTCCGCTAGGATGCTATTTTTTGTGAATATTAAACAAACGAATGTTGAAGAATGAAAGCTTTTATTGATAAGTGATTTGCAAGTACACTTATACAACAATCGCTCGAATATGTAGAGAAATCTAGTGATTGAAACAAGAATTCGAATCACTTAAACATTTTCTCTCTAACACTTATGAATGTAGTGAAACTAGATATTTTATTCTCTATCTATACACACTATACGTAACCCTATAATTGGACTCTATGTTGCACTCCCTTGATGCCCGAAATTGTAAGGTTTGGAGCCTTATTTATAGAGTTCGAAGGGTTGCGTTTATCCAAACAAAGAATTGTGTCCATTGGCGAAAGATTGCATCACTTCATTGTGATTGGTTTAGAAGCTTCAATCTTATCCATAATGGATAAGCACCTTTTCAGGATTGGTTAACTTCTGATAAGTATCTTTTCGTTGGTAGTTGATGGCTGTTGATGACGGTTGATCACTCTTATCTAGCGGTTGGCAGTTAAGAAGATTTGACCAGAAAACCATCCAAGTCGCGATCGCTATATACAAGTCACGATCGTGAATCTTTGTTTGATAATTTTTTATTTCTGAAGTGTATCAAGTCGCAACCATGAATGATTGTCGCGATCGTGAATTGCGTTTTTCTTCAGAATTCTTCTTGTAACTTTACCGATCTTTAACAGCTTCGATCCTAAGCCAAATCTTTAAGTTCCACACATCTTTTCGCACTTTTTTTCACTCTTTTTACATAGAATTCTACTTTAGATCATTATACTCCCAAGATTTACCTAGTATCTTCATTTGCATTAAAAACAACTACATACCACGTGAAATCTTTTATATGAAGCACAAAAATGACTAAAACTATAGTGTTTAGTGTATACAATTAATATGATAATAAGTGTAATTATATACTTATCATACCCCCACACTTAACTTTTTCCTTGTCCTCAAGGTAAATTCAACAGAATTGTATAAATTGGTAATCAAGTTCGTAACTCATTTGGCGAAAGACTATTGCAGTGAGTACCACATTCCCACATTGCATAAGATTCAAGTAGAAGTCCAAAATTTCCCACAAATTAGTAATGTATAATTTATATAGTCTAGTTGCATCCCTTTGTTCTTAATGGAGAGTCAACCAAATCACATCTTCATATGAGCATTCTATGTATACTCGAATATTTTCTTCTCTTAAGCATAGTATAAAGTATAAAGGACATAGAAAGCACACTTTGATTAATTTTCTCTCAAGGCATTTTTAGGTAACCTAGGATAATAAAACACTCTCAGTGGTTGCATTTTATGCTCCATACCACTCTCCCCTTTTTTCAGTGGTTGCATTTTATACTCCATACCACTCTCTCATTTTTTTTCTTTTAAGCATATGTTTTTGAAGTACTTTGTACTTTGTACCCGTTTTTCATGCTATGCTTTCTTTTACTTTTTTAACTCAATGAATGGTTGCAGTTTCCGTTCCGTACCATTCCTCACCTTTTGCATAACTCATTGTTTATCCTCTTTTTCTTTTGATTTTTCACTCTTAATACCCTCTTCCTTTATTGATCAATTTCAAAATATTATGGCTAGAGTTTCCCAACACTTTAAACACACTCAATACTTATAGGACTTATTCGAGATTTGCATATAAAACTCATAGTAAGAATACTACTAGATATTACTCCATTTAAACTTTTCAGAAGCATTAAAATAAAACTATATAACTTATACTAATTCATATTGTATTGAAATATATGTAGAAACTTACTTGGAATATTGCTCTCGAATGCTACTCAGCACTCATCCTTGCCAAATGTTAAATGTTGTGCTAATAACTCTCAATTTCAACATGAGCTCAAAATTTGCACTAACATCAAACTTGTAATACCTTTCATTCAAAATAAATCTTGGACAAATGTTAGTATAGTATAAGAAATGATAATGTATAACTAACAAAAATATCAAGAAAAATTTTCAAATTCTTCGATTTTCAATTATATTTAATTTTTTTGGATTTGATGGGATTTTTACAAATGCCCCCCACACCTAAAGAACACAATGTTCTCATTGTGAGCATTTAATACAAATCAAAAACTAAAGCTAAAGCTAGTCTAAAAATAGAATTGAAAAAGTGAAAGTAAAGAAAAGAATAAACCCATTTTATTGTGAAGGAGAATCCGAGGGACTAGGAGTGAATTGATAGTTTTGTTTTCTAAAAAATGAAAGTAATTTAAAAGCATCGATTTATTTCTTTTCTTTAGAATCTTTATGTCTTTCTTCACAACTCCAAGTTCCGCTTGGCAATTATCCAATTTAAGTTGCATGCTTGCCCTCCAATCTTCCAGAGCTTCTTCATCTTCTTCATCATCTTCTTCTATTTCGGTCATCGGGGCTTTTCCTTTGCGATGGCTTACAGATGGATTAGATGGTCTGATGGAAGAATCTTCTTGAGTCAAATTGAGTTTCTTGGTGCGGTTGGAGTAGGAGTAGGAGTACAAAGAATAAAGACCTTCGTGTTCTTAGAGTAGTCTGGTGTTCTTCAAATATTTTACATCCATGTAGCGAAAATACTCACCCGGTTGTTGGAAATAGGGGAGTTCTTCTCTAGCACCCAAGATTATGGCAGTGATAATTTCGACCGCTCCAATCTTGCTTCTCATGCTTGTTGAGTTCTTCTTCATCATATCCCTTATGATATCCACAAATTCCACCTTTTTTTCATCATAGCACAAGAAAGAATAAAAAAGTCTTTCTTTTGGACCTTTGTATTCTCTACTCGATAAAATACCGAAGTGGAAAGGTATTTGTGGAGAAGAAGAATGCATTCATCCTTAATGAGTTTATTAGGAGAATTTTTGGGGTTGAAGACTCTCTTACCCGATATTTCACCCATACTTGATTAGGTTGAAACGAGTCTGTCATGCTTGATGAATTAGCAATCTCGAAACTGAACCATTCACCCATAATCTCTCTCATGATGGTGTATTGCTATCCTTGATTACGAAATTGTATTGCCCTCTTCCTTGAATCTTCAAAGTTGAATTTTAACAAACACTCGAGAATCCAATCTCTATTTTTTAGAAAGCGCAAAGTCACAAATCTTGTAAGAACAAGAGCTGATAGGTAGATCTCCATCTCTTCACGAAGATTCAAAGTTTCCAAGAAGACTAAATCGAGGAATATCATCCCAGTGATATCCAACTTGTTGAGCTTCTGAAATCTCTTACCCTCTTCTCTTATCCTCAATGGGAAAGGATAATCAAATTCTTCTTGAATTGATTGGGCACCTCTCTTATGTGCTGCTCTCTTTACACGAGTCATATGGTTTTGAAGAAAAAGGATTGAAAAGGTTTAGATGTTTGAATGTAGAAAATGAGAAAATTCAGAAATTTGTAAGCTTTTTAGAAGGTGTGGTGGCTAGGGTTCAACTTGGACCTTTTTATAGAGGTTTAAGAGGTCTTTAATTCGTTATAATTGAGAATATAACCGTTTAGGGTTAAAACTAGCTGTTAATGGTGATTACGAACATCTGTCGAGTGTCTGATCATGATCTATGATGGTTATATTTTGTCTGTGTCACGATCGTGAAGGCCAGTCACGATCGTGATCTTCCTCACGGTAGAAATAGAAATTTTACTGCAGATTGTCACGAGTATAAGTTGAATGTTGCGGTCACGATCTTCTTTATTATTCAAATTTCTTCAATTTGTTAGACTTGCACCTATAAAAACTTAGAAATATAAACACAAACAAACTTTGTTAAATACAAAAGATAAATATTTACTATTATACCTTGATTTTTTATGGCGAAGATAGCAATTGAACATGAACGTCTTGTTGTTCAAATTTATTTTCATATTTAACAAATATTTACAAACTAACAATGAAACACAAACAAACAAACAAGCAAACAAAAAACAAACAAACAAACAAACACCACTAAACTTAAAAAGAAACACTATATAAGGTTCTAATCTGAAAAGAAAAGAAAAACTATTCATTCAAGAGTTAATGATTCAATCAACTAATCAATCTTATAACGTGACTCCCACAGATCTCTTTCAACCTCATACACCAAAGTATGGATGTTGTTAATCTTGCGATGAATAGAGATTTGATCTTCCATTAATTCCTTCAACTTCCTCTTAAGATTGGCTGAACTACTCCTTTCTTCCCTAGCGATTTCTCTTTCTCACTTTTTATCAACTTCTACTCGCTCATCCCATGATTTTCAATCATAGGTTATCCCATTTTCACCAATGCACTTAGTTAGAAATCCGTACTTGAAGAAAATTTCTGTAGTTAACTCCGAAATTTCATCTTCGTCAGTAAAGACTTCTGCACAACAAGTTAATCTCCCAATTTATCCTAACCCGTACGCTATCCTACCAGGATCAATTGTGGCAGACATAAGAGTTCCCATCATAATTCCTGATATGTCTACAGGTAAGCCATTCCAAACTGCTTCCAAGATAAACAATTCTTCAAGAATGACCGTGTCAAAACTAGATCTACCAAAAAGCACACTACTTAGATATAAGTGTAAAGTGAGTAAACAGGGGTCTCGGATCCACCGGCTATAGGTAGATTCCTGTTTGTATTATTCCATGTTGGTAGTGGATCCCAACCAGGAAACATTTTGTAGTAATAATCTTTTGGGAATCCCAAATTCTGCTCCAATTTCTTCCTCTACAATTTATACTTCTTCCCTTGATGATAAAATTTTAGACAATCCATCTTAGCATTTACCCAAACTAACGATATCAACATCTCCTTGCAGTTATCCTCACTATTCCCAATATTCATGGAGGAATAGAGAACGAAGTTTAGAATCCTAAGGTAATACATTAACCTCTCATAGATTCCTAGATGAATGAAACTATTCTTATGGATAACATAAGAACTTTTGAATTCTACATCTCTGATGGTTTTGAAATGATTAGCTTCCTCCCAAGAGTGAAAAGGAAATGGTGCTTCATACCACTCTTGCAGATCCGAAGGAGGAATGAGAATAGAATTGTTAGAGTGTACCATTTTGAAGAAAAGGATTGAATGATTTTCAAGGTTTATAACAGAAATTTTTGATTGAAAGAAAAGGAATTTCGGATATCCAAAGTGAAAAGTTATGAGAATCACACCCAATATGTAGAATTTGAGAGAAACTATCGAAAAACTATCAAAACTGCTGCAGTTATCGATCATGTCGTGATCGTGATCCTAGGATGTGAACGAGACTAAACTTAAAACAAGAAATAGAAAGTTTAAATAGGAATTTACAAGCATGAATAGAAGTCACGAACGAATAGGGAAAATAGAAGAAAATCTTCTTTTTGTCAAGAATTAAGATGAAATATTATGATGTCTCACCTCCAAGATGAGTATTTCATAATCTTTTCACATCTAACAATGAGATTAGAAAAATGTATAATTATAAGAAAATGAATTAAACAAATAAATTACTATAAATACCATATCTCTAGTAAGAGATCTTTAGAATGCACTTGCCTTCCCCGAACTTGATCTTTAGAGCGCACTTGCCTTACCCGGCAATGGTGCCAAAAACTTGTTCGCAAGATTTTGGCTATTCTTGTTCCGAAAGACTTATACCCGGCAACGATGCCAAAAACTTGTTCGCCACTTTTCTACTGATAAGTTTAATAACTTTTTCGCAAAGATTTTGGCTATATATTAATGGTGTCAAAAATTTGTTTACGTAAAGTATAGGTGTTGTTAATACCACATATCAAGATAGAAAAATGATGATAACTGCAAGTATACAGTTGCGATATAGTTTTAAAAGATATCGATCCCACAGGAAAGGACCAGCTCTAAAGATCAACAAGGAAAACGGAATGAAGAAAATAAAATAAAATAATTTGAAGTTTTGGATAGTAGGATTAGAATGAAGAATGGATAGATATATGTATGGAAGATTAGAGATTCTAATATATAGATTTTCCTATGAAATAAGTATAGCAAAGAAAACATGCAAGTTCAACAAATTTATTACATTCACTAAACTAATCTAACATAATCGGTTCTAGACACTCAAATGTTCAATGATTCAACGTAGAGCAACACGTGAAATGACTTTTCTAAATCTAGTGCAAATGAATTAAGATAATTATACAAACATAGACAACATCAATACTATGCTTAGTACGAGTCGCTATCACATAGCCATATTTAGCAAGTTACCATTCCAAAAATGTGGGCACACTAAACAGCATTATATCACAGATCCAGTGATTATATACAATATCGTTAACCCTGAAACTACTCTTAAAGTTAACTCCAAAGCATATAACTTGACTAATATAAAAGAATTAACACGAAATATTCATTATGACACATAGACATATCATAAACTTTGAAATAGAAAGTATAAGTAGAAAGCAAAGCAAAGCTGTAAGGTATGCAAGTGAAAGCTAAAGTCGATCAAACCGTATCCACTCTTTAATGAGAGTCGTCAATTCTTGCAATTCCGATGTCCGCTTTGAATTCGGTCTCAGCCCGTCCAGAACCTCCACAAGGATGTTATTCTTTGTGAATATCGAACAAACAAATGTTGAAGAATGAAAAATTTTATTGATAAGTGATTTGCAAGTACACTTATACAATAATCACTCGAATATGTAGAGAAATCTAGTGATTGAAAAAGGGATTCGAATCACTTAAACATTTTCTCGCTAACACTTATGAACATAGTGAAACTAGATATTTTATTCTCTATCTACACACTGTATGTAACCCTATAATTGCACTCTAATGCTGCACTCCCTTGATGCCCGAAATTGTAAGGTTTGGAGCCCTATTTATCGAGTTTGAAAGGTTGCGTCTATCCAAATGAAGAGTTGTGTCCATTGGCGAAAGATTGCATCACTTCATTGTGATTGGTAGAGAAACTTCGATCTATCCACAATGGATAAGCACCTTTCCATGATTGGTTATCTTCTGATAAGTGTCTTTTCATTGGTAGTTAATGGCAGTTGATGGTGGTTGACCGCTCTTATCTGGCGATTGGCATTTAAGAGGATTTAACCAGAAAACCATCCAAGTCATGACCGTAAATTTTTGTTTAACAATTTTCTATTTATGAAGTGTATCAAGTTGCGACCACAAATGATTGTCTGGATCGTGAATTGTATTTTTCTTCAGAATTCTTATTATAACTTTACCGATCTTTAATAGCTTCGATCCTAAGCCAAATTTTTAAGTTCCATGCATCTTTTCACACCTTTTTCACTCTTTTTACATAGAATTCCACTTTAGATCATTTTACTCCCAAGATTTACCTAGTATCTGCATTTGCACTAAAAACAACTACATACCATGTGAAATCTTTTATATGAAGCACAAAAATGACTAAAACTATAGTGTTTAGTGTATAAAATTAATATGATAATAAGTGTAATTATACACTTATCACATACTTATACATACCCTGGTGATCAGGATGATACAAGTGATTACGGGTATAGTGATGATCATGCGTTGGTAAGCCGAGTAGTCAAGATGGGATTCATCGCTCTTGATATAATGATATAATGAGAGTAATACCTTAAGGCCTCTTGTTTAAGTGATACACTCATAAACCTCTAATCAAAGTATGAGATTGATAGAATAAGTTTCTAATCAATATCAGTACATAAAGGTGAGTGGAGTTCTTCATGAACAAGTCTAATTCTTGGATAGCTACGGCTATTACATGAACTAACACTTAATCCGAGATCAATAAATTGGATGGCAGTTAACCTAATGGTAGGAGTGTATTTTACTAGTTAATATTGTAGAACCAGATCAAGTCACATGCAAGTGACATTCCGTGTATCGGGGGATCATACACCTTTGCTATAAAGACCATTTGATCGTCTAGAGTTATTAGGTTCCATATCGGCCTGGAACATTAAGCCTAAAGGTTCTCATATGCGAAGCCAAATTTAGGTTAACCTCTAGCTGCTCTATACTTCGAGATCGTATGAGGTCACACGCATTAAGCCTTCACCGAACTAATAGACAGGGTCTATACCGAGAATAAAAAGGAGAGTCAAACTCGTTTTGGATGGATCATTAATCGATCGGATGAAATAAATAAGTGGAAGAGGAAAAATATTTAATATGCAGAGCAAGGGAGTTTTTCTCGCTACGAGTGGGCCCCGCGATCATGGGTTGTTCACTGGTATAGGCCTACATGGTAGCCTCACGAGCACTAGAAAGGTGCTCGTGGGCTGCGAGCATGCACTAGTGCATGTTGGTGGGCTTCAAGCTTGCAAGCGATAGCCAACCAGCATGCCGCAAGTCATGGCTTGTAGGGTAAGGCAAGCCCAACAAGCTTGCCTTGTGTGACACACATAGCCCGCTTAAGCGGGCTATGTGCATGTGGGTCAGACCCGCAGAGCATGGAGCTTCGTAGGTAGCCCGCATGTGTGGGATGGGTTTTAACCCATCCCACGTTGCTAAAAGGGGAGCATTATGTAATCCCCTTCTCCTATAAATAGGAGTCCTCCTCCCACGTTATTTCTCACTTCAGCTCAGCATTCCTTCTAAGTTTTGACTACTTTTACTTGCGAGTTTTTGCAATATCCTCCATGAGTTTCTCTAGCATTTGTGAGAATTCATTTAGAGTCTTATTTCTATTTTGGGAAGAGCCTTCTTAGTTATTTTTTAGGTTGGTCTATGAGTGGTCTAGCAGCCGCTTGTTAACCGATGAGTTCTCCCTCTATGTGAGGTTTTGGTCGGTGGGATCTATGTGAACTTGTCATAGAGGTTGTCTTATTTTAGAGGCTTGTGCTAATAGAGGGCTATCTAAATTTTCTAAGGGACCACTGCACTACACCGAAGGAAGGCACACATCAATTGGTAATGCTCTAAACTTAGTATCTAGGTTTCTTTTAATAAGTTTTATAAACCTAAAGCATCTGTGGAACGTTTCATTTGAGATTATATTAATCATGCCATGCTTAGGATTTCTTTTAAATTTAATTATAAGTTCTGAAATTCCACCATGCTAGTTTTCATGCTCATTTACTGCCTTAATTAATCATCAATGGTATTAGAGCCTACCTTATACTATGCATGATTGATAATAATATATTGAAATTTGATTCTTATGAATTGATTAAATTATGTTATGCATGACTTAGATTTCATTTTCTATTATAAAAAATGATGTGATAACTAGATTAAGGTTTTGCTCAAACTTAGTTTAGGTGATTATCATATAATTAGCAATGTTTTACTACATGTGTAAATGCTTTAACTTGAGGGTCATCTAGTAGTTCACTCAATTAAAAGAGTTAAATCTTTAAATCTTAATTGCTTATTGTATAACAAATCAAAGTGCCTGTAATTATTTTGGCAAGGACTAGACTTGGCTGCTCACTTACTTTAAGGGAGCCTCTCCTCCTTGGAAATCTCCATCAATATTAGGTTCAAGCACCAAAGGGACTTTTATAAATTAGTCAATTTCTAGTATGGGAATTAGATTCCACATATGATTTTATAGCTGTAGTTTAAGTTTTTAAATTAAATTTATAGATATAGGTGCAAGAACATAAAATGGACCTTGTTTATTTTGCATGCTATGTGGAGTCTTGGCATCATGGAATGATTATTATGTACCCATCTTGAGCATGATCCCTTAGCTTAATAATTCCAAATATTCTAGAATTATTAGTATCATAATCATATCCATCATTAAGTTCTAGACTATGGCGAGACTAGCTGTACCAATAATATCCCTACAATAATATTAAGTCGGTAAATTTTCCTCTTATCATAAGTCATCATATGAACCTTGTTAATAAATCTAAGAACATGTACAACATTCTTTCCCTTGACATGTGTTTGGCCATGAGACCAGATAGGGTTAAAGCCTTAATAAAAATGGGTTAGTTGTCCATATCATTAGAGCTAATGCTAGATTAGATGCATATTTGAGGAGTTGTATTATTGGGTATGCACGTCTCGAGAAAGAGAACTCAAATGGACTAGCAATTTCATGGAATGAAAATGGATAGGTTCCAACCATGGCTATCTATTATGGCTTGAACTACTATAACAGGGGTCATATTAGATGGGTTATGGATGCTACCTACTAAGGAAAAATGGTTCGACCATATTTTCTCGAATTCAATAGAAGGGGCTGTTTGAATGTCGATAAAATAGTAGAAAACATGTATTTATTTAAAGACCTTATATTAAATGCATGTATAGATACTAATGTCTGAACAATTTCTATCTTATATCTAGGTTTCCAATGAATCCAAAACCTTCATTTAATTCTTAACAATAAGTTGATTGGGATCTATTTTGATGACTGGTTTAAAGCTCTTAGATAAGAGCTTGAGATGAGAAATTTGGATTATATTCTAGATAATCTTAAACTAATCAATCCTAATGCTGAAGCTTTATCCAACAGAGAGAGGCATATCTTTAGCACGAGAAGGATGCTTTTTTATTATCACTCGTGATGCTCGAAACCGTGATCTTAAAGCTTAAGAAACAACATAATGGTATGGACTAAAAATCTATGCTGATTCATCTCAGAGGAATTCATAAGGGTATGAAAATTGAATGGAATGAAATAATGAAATTCTTTTATTCCTTTGGGAGACATGCTTGGATCCTAGCCACTAAGCTTTACAAAGAATACTCCGGGTATTCGAAAAGGATGACTCAAATTGAAATTGAAAGAAATTTTGAGCCTGACATATAGACTATGATTGATAGTCTATTGGATAAACATTCACCCTTTATGAAAGATTATCTCATGTTGAGGAATACTAGCAAAACATCTAAGTTTATTAAAAGACTTTGAAGTTTTGAAGATGGTACAATGGCTAAACGAACAGGTACCTTAAAAAGTAGGACTTGTGCCAAAGGAAAAGGTTCAAAACCCATTAATAGCAAGGTAAAAAATGTGATCATTGAAAAGGAGAAATCCAAAGGGATATATTTCATGTGCAGAAGGATCGGAAATTGGAAACGTTATTTTAAAGCTCAAATTTCTGAACAAGTGAAGATGAAGCCAAGTGAGGCATCTACTCCGGGTATGTTCATGATAGAGAGCTTATCTACAGTTCCTTATGAGTCTACATGGGTATTGGATACTAGTTGTGGTACTCATATCTATAATTCTATGTAGGGGTTGCAAAATAGTAGGATTCTTGAAAGGAGGAAAATGGACCTAAGAGTTTGAAATGGAGCACATGTTGCTGCAACAGCTGTAGGGACATATAGCTTTTATTTGTCAAGTGGCCTTGTTTTAGCTTTGAACAATTGCTATTACATTCCTACCATTAACAAGAATATTATTTTTGTTGCATGTTTAACAACAAATGGATTTGAAATTTTATTCTCTAATAATAAATGTAAAATTCAACGTGATATTATTCTTTATGCTTGTGGAACGTGTGTGAATGCCGTTTATGTTCTAGATACTAAAGCGGAAATTCTTAATATGAATATTGCTAAAAAATCAAAGTTAGATAATGAGAAATCTTCATCCTTGTGGCATTGTCATCTAAGCCATATAAATGAGACTCACTTAACTAAGTTATACAAATGTGGAGACTTGGGCCCAATGAAATGGGAGTCCTATGGGGCATGCAAACCTTATTTAAATGGAAAGATGATAAAGAAACCTTTCAAAGGAAAGGATCAGCAATGAGCAATAAGTACTTTGAAAATTATATATTCGGATGCATGTGGTCCAATGAGTGTTAAGACACATGACGGTTTTGTTTACTTCAAAACCTTTATCAATGATTACTCATGGTATTGTTATTTGTACCTTATGAGGCGCAAGTCTTAAATTTTTAAGAAATTCAAAGAGTTTAAAATCGAAGTAGAGAAACAAATTGGTAAAAGTATTAAGACCCTTTTATCTAATCGAGGTGGTGAATACTTAAGTTAAGAGTTTTAGGATTATCTAAGGGACAATGATATTTTATCCCAATGGACACCTCCTTATACACCCCAACACAATAGAGTGTTAGAAAGGAGAAATAGAACCTTACTTGATATGGTTCACTCCATGACGAGCGAAGCAGAACTAGCTTATCATTTTGGGGTTATGCACTTGATACCGTAGTTTAGATTCTAAACAAAGTTCCCTCAAAATTAGTTAATCAAACACCATAAAAAATGTGGTATGGTAAGAAACCAACTCTTTCTCAGCTGAGAGTTTGGGGATATCCTACTTATGTAAAAATGGACAAGTTCATATAAGCTAGGTGCTAAGTCTGATAGGTTCCTGTTTGTAAGTTACCCTAAGGAGACTATGGGTTATACCTTTTAAGATCTAAAGGAACAAAATGTACTTGTTTCTAGGAATGCTCAGTTCCTCTAGAAGGAACACGTACTTGCAAAAGCTAGTGGGAGCAATTTTGAGCTTGGTGATCAAGAAGATTAAATAGATAATTAACTGATTGATCTTACACCTGTTACACAAGAAAGTGTAATCATGGAACAAGCTATTATAACACTAACATTGTATAGGTCAATTTGGGCTCCAATCTTTCTTGAAAGATACTACTATTTCATCACTAATGATAAGGACATCCATCTTATGGAAGATGACAAGCCTAAGACCTATATGGAGGTAATGGAAGGATTAAAGTTTGATACATGGTATACACCCATGAAGTCAAAGATGGACTCCATGTACAAAATCAAGTCTAGAACTTGATTGATGCATTAAGTGGGATTAAGCCCATAGGATGCAAAGTGGGTTTTCAAGAAGAAAACCAACATGGATACTAATGTAATTACCTATAAAGTAAGGCTAGTCGTAAAGGGTTATAATCAAAAGAAAGGTATCTACTATGATGAAACCCTTTCACCAGTAACCATGCTAAAGTCTATCAAGATACTCCTTTCCATCACTGTTCATACTTTGTTCCTTAATGAGAACCTCGATAGGGATGTATATAGAACACAACTCAAAGGGTTTCTATCTCAATATGGCTTGAAGGTTTGTAAATTGAAAAGGCCCATTTATAGACTTAAGCAAGCATTAGGGAGTTGGAATATTAGGTATGATAACACAATCCAAGAAATAGGTTTTGTGCTAAACGCTGATGAGCCTTGTGTATATAAGAAGATTAGTAGGAGTGTGGTCATTTCCCTTGTATTATATGTCAATGACATATTATTAGAAAATGATGTTGCTTTTCTTTAAATAGTTAAGTTACTGTTGTCAAAGAAGTACTCCATGGAAGACCTTGGAGAAGGGACTTTTATGCTTGGTATAAAAATCTACCATGATAGATCCAGGATGCTACTAGGTCTCAAAGTACATACATAGACAAAGTTTTTGGCTAGATTTATCCTTGAGGAGTTAAGAAAGGGTTACCTTCCAATGTCTCATGGGATTAACCTTTCTAAATCTAAGTGTTTGAGAACATAAGAAGAGAGACTATGCATGAATGAAATACCCTATGTTTCGGCAATAGGATCCATCATATATGTAATGGTATGCACTTGGTTAGATGTCTCACATGCCTTAAGTGTCATGAGTAGATATCAATCTAATCAAGGTGAGAAGCACTGGATGGCCATTAAATCTATCCTCAAGTACTTACAAAGGACTAAGGATATGTTTTTATTATATGGAGAAAGTGATCTCTATGTGAAGGTATACACTGACGCGAGTTTTCAATCTAACAGGGATGATTACATATCCCGATCAAGTTATGTGTTTATGTTAAATAAAGGGGTAGTTGTTTAAAAAAATTTCAAACAAGATACAACTGTTGATTTAACCATTGAATCGAGGTATATAGCTACTTCTGAAGAAGCTAAGAAAGCTATATGGATTAAGGGATTTATTGGCAATCTTGACATGGTATCCAACATTGTAAATCTAATAGTGGTCTATTATGATAACAATGGGGCTATTGCTAAGGCAAGGGAACCACGGTCTCGTCAAAGAAACTAACACGTACTTACAAAGTACCATCTCATTCAGGAGATAGTTGCTAGAAAAGATATATACTTAGAATACATCCCTATGGATTAGAATCTAGTGGATGGGCTAAGAAAGACATTAATTTAAGTTAAGCTTGACCAGCATGTTAACGAGTACGGCATGAAGCACATGGGCAATTAGCGCTAGTCCAAGTAGGAGTTTGTTAGAAATGATGTATATCCCAGAGGTAATTAGGGCGATATATCTTTATTAGTCACTAATGTACAAACAATTTTAGATTATTATTTATCAATTATAAGGCTTCTTTGTTATATATCGATGATTGTTTCCAATTATGTATCTCACTGGTATTATATATGTGTTATTATATATGTATATATATTCATTGATATAATAAGACAAAGTCTACGACTATTTTATAGCATGAAAGTGTAAGGATATAGTGGGACCTATGTGGAGTGAGAATTGCACACATGTGTTACTATGAAAAGTTTAAATTTTCCTAGTCATAGTTTGATTGAGATTGGACATCAATGAAGTGGACAGACTAGCATGTGTAGCCTTACTCCTTGGATTCAATCTAAGTAGCCAATCTCATGAGCTAAAGGTGATACCTTGAGTTAACACATGAATGTATTCGAGTAGTACATTAGAGGCCGCAATAAAAAAGACACTCAGAAATAACTATATCCATATGTTGGTGCCACATCTTATTTCAATATGGTTATCTTGTGTGGGAGTTGCTATACCTTGGGTCATACTTATTCATACCCTAGTGATTAAGATGATACGGGTGATTACTGGTATAGTGATGATCATACATTAATAATCCGAGTAGTCAAGATGGTATCCATCGCTCCTAACATAGTGATATAATGGGGGTTGAACCTTAAGGCCTCTTGTTGAAGTGACACACTCATAAACCTCTAATCAGAGTATGATATTGTAAGGATGGGGTTTTTAGTCAATCTTAGTACATAAAGGCGAGTACTGTTCTTTGTGAACAAGTCTAATTCCGTGATAGCTACAGTTATTACATGAGATAACACTTAATCCAAGCTCAATAAATTGATGGTACTTAACCTGATAGAAAGAGTGTACTGTACTGATTACTATTACTAAACTAGATCAAGTCATAGGCATGTGATGTTTTGAGTAATGGGGGATCATACTCCATTACTAGAAACTCCATTTGATCTTATAGAGTTAACGAGTTCCATATTGACTGGGAACATTAAGCCTAAAGGTTCCCGGATGGGAAGCCAAGTTTAGACAGCTCAATATTTCGGGATCCTATGAGGTTACAGACATTGGGCCTTCACTGAACTGAATAAAGAACTTATACATGGGGTCTATACCGAGAATAAAAGGGAGAGTCAAACTTGTTTTGGATGGACCATTAATTGGTCAGACTAAATAAATAAGTGGAAGAGGAAAAATATTCAATTTGTGGAGCAAGGAAACATTTCCCATTAGGAGTAGGCTCCACAAACATGGGTTGTTCACGGGTAGGGGCTTACGTGCTAGCCTCGCGAGCACCAGAATTGTTCTCATGGGGCCTCCTGCATGCACTAATGCAAGCTAGTGCATGTTGGTGGGATGTAGGCCCTCAAGCACTAGGGAGCGCTTACGTGTGCCTATAGTGTAGGCCCCCACTAGCATGCCGCAAGCCAATGCTTATAAGGCAATGTAAGCCTAAAGAGCTTTCCTTGTGTGGCACACACAGCCCGCCTAAGCGGGCTGTGCTCACGAGGGTTAGACCTGCACATCATGGAGCTCCGTAGGTAGCCTGTGTGTGTGGGATGTGTTTTCACCCATTCCCTATTTTTAAAAGGGTTGCATTATATGCTCCCCTTCTCCAATGAATAGGAGTCCTCCTCATCCATTGTTTCACACTTAAGCTCAACCTTCTTCTTGAGTTTTGACTCCTTTTCTTGTGAGTTTTTTCGAGATCCTCCACAAGTTTCTCTAGCATTTGAGAGAATTATTTTGAAGTCTTATTCTTAATTTAGAAAGAGCCTTCTCAGTTATTTTTCAGGTTCATCTATGAGTTGTCTAGCAGCCGCTTATTAACCGACTAGTTTTCCTTGTACTTGAGGTTTTGGCCGGTGGGGTCCTTGTGGACTTGTCATAGAGGCTATCCCATTTTAGAGGCTTATACTCATGAAGGGCAATTTAATTATTCTAAGAGATCACCCCACTATACCAAAGGAAGGTACACATCAACTAGTAATTCTCTAAACCTAAATGCTAGGATTCTTTTAATAAGTGTTATAAACCTACACCTCTGTGGAATGTTTCAATTGAGATTATGTCAATCAGGCAATGCTTAGGACTTCCTTTAAAGTTAATTTTATGTTTTAAAATTTCACAATGCTAATTTGCATATTCATTAACTACCTTAATTAACCATCAAGTTCGACTCAGCAGGCTGCTTAGTTATTGACTGTATGACTAATTCTACTATACTCTTTGCTCCTAGAGTTAATAATGCGTATGCAATTGATTTATCCCCTGGCTCCACTAATGTTTGTCTCATTTGTAAGGAGGAAAGTTCATGGCTTTGACATAGAAGGTTGGGGGTTTACCCAGTATCAGCTTCAAAAAGGATATGTTTTACTCAACTTATCAACTTGGTAAGAATGCTAGAAAGTCATTTAGATTAATTAACAACGTAGTAACTAAGAGGTTATTGGAGCTCCTACACTAGGATCTCTTTGGCTCCATTCAACCTATGAGCATGGCGGAAAGAGACTTTCCTTAGTTGTAGTGGATGACTTCACGAGGTTTACATGGGTATCTTACTAAGTAGCAATGATAAAACCTTTGAATCTTTTGTCAAACTCAATAACCAGATAATGAATAAACTAGGAATTAAAATTTGTACAATCCAGAGTGATCATGGACGTGAATTCAAAAATTTCCATTTTGAATAATTCAATTCAGCCCATGATATTAACCATAACTTTTCCACTCCTTATACGCCTCAACAAATTGGGTTTTAGAAAGTAAGAACAGAAACATAGTTGAGATGGCTCAATCCATGCTGAGTGATAACAATCTAACGAAGTACTTTTGGGGAGAATTTTTTAACATAGCCTGTTATTTCCTTAATCAAATTTTAATTCGCTCAATTTTGGAGAAAACAACCTATGAGCTTGGCAAGGGCGCAAGCCTAAGATTAATCATCTCAGATCCTTTGGTTGTAGGTGTTTCATTTTGAATATCAAGGAGAAGCTAGGTAAGTTTGATCTGAAGGCTAATGAAGGAATCTTTTTAGGATATTTAACAAACAACAGGGTATATAAAATACAAGTAAAAAAACCAGTCTTAGGGAGGAGTGTATGCATGTAGATTTCAAAGAAACTAACAATGTAGGTAGATGTTCCTTTGATGCTCATGTAGAAGGAGTAAAACAAGTAGAAACTAAACTCACCATGCCACTCTCTGTGCTTCCCAACCCAATACAAGAGTAAGAAACTCAAGAAGCAAGCTATTGAAGATCATTCAATCAACTTTAATGAAGAAGATCAAGCTCAGCATCAACTACCTAGTGTAAAGACTAGTGTTGTAGATTTGAGTATTCCGAGAGAGATTAAAACTCATTAGAATCACCTATTCGAGAGCATTTTTGATGATATTCACAATCCAATCATGACGCAAGGTTAGCTTAGTAGGATGATGAGCTATCCAGCTTTCATCTCATTAATTAAACCCAAGAACATTGAAGATATAGGAGATAACTACTGGATGATCTTAATGCAATAAGAACTACAAAAATTTAAGCTCAATGATGTTTGGGATCTAGTTCCTAAACCCAGAAGAAAATCAATCATTGATACCAAATGGGTGTTCAAGAATAAGCTTGATAAAGATGGTGTTGTACTCAGAAGTAAAGCCAGGCTTATTGCGCAAGGCTACAATTAACAAGAAGAGATCAATTACGACGAGACCTATGCACTAGTAGCTTGACGTGAAGAAATTAAGATTTTATGTTCTTTTGCATCTAATATGAATTTTAAACTATTTCAGGTGGATGTTAAAAGTGATTTCCTAAATGGCTTTATTCAACAGGAAGTTTATGTGCACTGGCCTTCTTTTTTTGAAGATGCAAAAAATCTGGAGCATGTCTACGAATTGAAGAATGCTCTGTATGGATTAAAGCAAGAACCCCATGCTTGGTATGAGAGGCTGACCAATTTCCTACTCAACAAAGGCAATGAAAGAGGCAAAGTAGATACAACTCTATTCATCAAGCCAAGGAATGATGATGTGTTGCTCGTTCAAAGATACATTGATGATATTATATTTGGAGCAATTGATGAAAGGCTTTGCAAAGAATTTAGCAAGAAAATGAAGAGCGAGTTTGAAATGTCAATGATGGGAGAGCTCAAATTTTTCCTTGGATTGTAGATCAAGCAAAGTGTAGATACAATCTTCATTAGCCAAGAAAAGTACACCAAAGAAGTCTTGAAGAAGTTTGACATGGAGCATTCCAAACCAATGTCCATTCTTATGACCACAGACACAATCTTGAGTGAGGATGAGGTTTGTAAGCATTTAGATAGTATATTCTATAGAGGTATTATTGGCTCACTTCTTTACTTAACTGTTAGTAGGTGTGATACTCAATACTTTGTATGTTATTATGTGTGATATCATGCTGACCCAAGAGAATCTCACTTAGAAATTGCTAAGAGAATTCTCTGGTAATTATAAGGTTATATTAATATAGGACTGTGGTTTCCAAACAACTCAGATTTCACTCCAAGAGAATACACAAATTAATACTATGGAAAGGACAAGCTCGATAGGAAAAGCACCACAGGAGGATGCCATTTCCTTGGAGAATGCCTTGTCTCTTGGAATAACGAGAAGCAAACTTCTGTTGCACTGGGTACTATAGAAGTTGAGTACATGGCATCAGGAAGTTGCATCGCACAACTACTATGGATCAAGCAGTAAGTGGAGGATTATGGTATAAAGTCCAAATGCTTCGAATTTATGTGTGATAACAAGAATACAATTAACCTATCCAAGAATCCAGTTTAGCATGACAGGATGAAACATGTTAATATTAGACATCACATCATAAGAGATTATGTGCTAAGAGGAGATATCAAATAGGAATATGTTCTTTAAGAGGAGTAGTGCGCCGATATTTTGACAAAGCCTTTAGCAAAGTAGCAATTCAACATTCTCAGAGAGCTGATTGGCATGACAAAGCCAATTTGTTGAAAATCTCAAAAAAAAAAAGGCTCAGTGTCAAAATCTAGATCAAAGGTGTGCTGAGCTAGTTGAGGTAACATGCATTTACTCAGTTCAAGTTAACACTCTTAATTTAGTTCTCACCATTCACTTTGATCTTTTCTTATAGAAAGCACACGTAAACTATTACAGGTACATCACCTATAACATAGGGAAGTGGGTTAGAGAGAGAAGGAACTTTTGAAGCTTAATCATTTTTTCTCTTTATAATCCTAGCTCATTTCTTCTCAAAAACTAAATTTGTATTGGTGTCTCCATAATTATCATTCCAAGAGCCAGAGCTAGAAGAAAATCAATTCTTCCTAAGAGACAAATCCCAAAGGAATATGTTCATCAACACCGTAGAAAACACTAAGAATATCATTCTTCCACAAGGGAGTGTTCTTATCTAAGTGAAATGGGGTGTAGTTGAGAGAGAGTTCAGACTGGTCTATAAAGTAGACTATAATGAGGTGATCAAGAACAACATGCTGCAAAGAGTTATCAAGTAGCATAATCTCATTAATTTTCTCCTTGATGATCTAGCCTTTAAGGATATCATGCGTAGATTCTAGACCAACTTATACATTATTCAAAGGTTTCCACACATCCTCGCTACTGAGTTTGAAGTAAAGTTTTATCTAGTGTCTGCAAAGTTGATTGGAAGTATTCTTTGTATGAAGTTGAAGGGAACAATCTTGAGGAAAAATAGAGATGAAGAACACGTTAATGCCCTAGCAACTATGGCTTTGGAGAAATCAAAGCATCAAGCTTGACATAGAGCTTGCAATGAGCATCAAGCTTCATATGGAGATAGTTAAGAGGTCTTATCATCACGTGGAACATAGCAGCTTGTGAATGAGATTCAGCTAGCTCTAGTTGGCAAACAAGAGATACTCACTCGTACTATCAACTCCTTTAATATCAATCTCAACTAGTTAATGGCAGAAGAATTAATATAGGGGGGAGAAGGTAGTTAATAAAGCGTGAAAAACTACCCAACAACAAAAGGCGCATCTTCCTATAAGGCCATGACATCCACCGAAGTAACAAAAACTATCAACCAAGAGGAGGTACATCAAGATCATCATCTGCATCAAGGGAAAGAGGTGACCCAAAGCAAAGGAGATAGATAGTTGTGCAGATTAGAAAATTTGTAATAGCAAAGAATAGAATACTTAGTATAGGATACAACTAGTGTACTTACTGAGTTATATTTATAAAAATTATAGATTTTTTCCCAAGTTAGGAGCTTCTTAAATTTATATATTATATTTGTTGGTTTTGTATAAGTTTTAAAAGTTGTAGGAATCAACTAAGACCATTAAGAAAGGAGAATCTAAGTGAGACAAGTCCCAAATCAAGGAAAAATTTTCTAAGTATAGGGGAGCTGATGGTGACTGAGGAAATCCACTCAGTATGGGGGAGTCTATGTTACTTAAGGAATTTCACTAAGCATGGGGGAGTCTTCCATCACTTATTAGGTATTACTATATCCATAAACCATGATGTTTAACGATTTCTGTATAGACAAATATTCCTTTATGATGTTTTTCAAGTATTCGCGTTGAAAATAAAAAGGATCATTATGTGGTCCTCAAAACCAAAAAGAGTCTATATTGAATGTTGGGATATCCTCACTAAAGGCTAAATCAAAAACGTAACTTCTAACATTCATCATTGTCCATTATCATCGTGCAAACTGCAATGTCAGTAAAAGAGTCCAATATCAGTTAGCCATGTTTCATCTTCTGTGCCTTTCTCAACTGAATTGCTTGACATAAATTAGTCATTAAAAAAATATTAATGGATCGATTTCATGACTAACGTTCCAAATCATTGTTTCTAAACATTCAACAAATCTATTTCAAATGGATAGATTTCAAAGCTATGAAGAGAAGAGATTTTGAAGAGCAAAGTCAAGATGAGAAGTTTACAACAACTACTTCCACAATTCTACAAGTATGAATAGAGCCTAGAGCAGATGATTATAAATTGGTGAATCAACTTGAATTTCTAAAGTGTTAACATCTGCTAAAGCAATCACAGCATTCGAAATTTAGAATCAAGCAATCAAAAGCAAACAACCATTTCCATTTGGTTTGTTAGAGAGAAATCAGCTTCGAATCTAGCTAAGCTGATCACTTATCAAGGAATCAACATTCTATAAGTTGAGTTCCTTTGTGCAATAAACCTTTATTCAATTTTGTGTGAGACAGTTTGAGAAGGGTACTCAAACTGAGTTGAGAGGTAGTTAGCTTGAAAGGTATTTGTTGTAATTTTTCCTACCCCATGTCAAAGGCTTTTCTGCCTAGTTAAAGGAAAGGAATTACTAGTGGATTAAAGCTCAAAAATGGTATCCGGTAACTAGAGGTACGCTAGGGGTCAAACTAAGATAAAATTCAAGTGTAAACTTTCCTCAAACTATATCTTTTTATCTCTGATAGTACTTGCACTCATACATCATATTTCTCTTTATTTTATTCATTTGAAAACCAACCTGAGCTAAATAAGATTTTACTCAGTACAGTTTGTAGATAAACTAAGTTAACTCAAGCTGAATAGTTTGTGTTTTAGCCTTAAACTACACTCAACACGTTTCATATATTCAAACAAGTAAAAATATATTCTTTCCAGCTGTGAGAATTACATCTATATGAATTATTTTAATTTCAGTAGTTGTATCTTCCATAAAGTTACATAAAGTGGGTGTATTGACCTCTATCCTTAGTGGAGAATTTCCATGAGAATATGGAAAAATTAAGAGGATTTGTCCAAAGATTTGTAAACAAGAGGTTTCTTTAATTGAATAAGTCAATTTATAATCTCATGAGGTTTTTTAGGTTATGGTATTTGGAGGGGTAAATGAGAACCATTGTGCACATACCCTATTCATGAAAGATTGGGTATTCAATAAATTCGTGATGTAAGTGTAGGGAAATTCTGCATAGGTCCTAAGATCAAGATCAAAATGGATTAATAATATAGTTAGTATCTTTGTCACTGAAATCTTGCACAAAAAGAGTTTGAGATAGATTCTATATGTAGAATTATGAACCTATAAGTATTCAGATTACTAAGTGTAAGTAATTATCCCGAAACTCTTATCAAGTGTAAGGATATGGAAAATGTTCCATATATTGGCATTACATATGCTATGTTATACTCCAAACCTCATATAACTCAGTTTGTGTGCATTGAAGTAATACATTGGTTTATTCTAGTAATAGAGCACTAGAAGACCGTTGAGAAAATTGTAAAATACTTGTGTAAGACCATTGGTTAACCTCTAATGTATTGAACCAAAGAAATAGATCTTATAGAATACATAGGTGCATATTAGCTAAGGGTAAGGCTGGAATTGAGTTTTTCCAGTTATGGCCAAAGATTTTGTTTGACAAAAGAGACTATTGTGTCTTCTTATGTTGAATCCTCCAAACAAAATGTTGAGTATTTATAGAGATAGTCAAACATTGATATCTTATGTGATAGACCAAAATATTGTAGTAGCAATAAGTATATCGATATCAAGCATCTGTTAGTTGTTGACTAAGTAATACGAGGATAGGTCAATTTGAGGTATTTATCCACATATTAAATGCTTGTGTATTTGTTTATGAAGCATGTCTCCAAAAGATATAAATGTGAAATATGTCAAAGAGTTAAATTTTTATAGATAAAATTTATCTGATTACCTCATTTAGAACACCCTTTATATCATGAATGATATTATGATAATATAATTATGTTTTATTTAATCAGCAGTGTATGTTTGTTTGTGTTATGTACACATATTTTTTGTTCATAACATGTCAAATAGAGAAGTAGCCCACTCAAATGGGTGTTTACCCTAGTGTTATCACAAGGATACAGACTAGGATGAGATTGATTTTGAACATACTATGAGTATTTTGGGAACTTGTTCAAAATTGTAAATTGACTTGTCGAGTAACAAGAAAATCGCATTGTATAGAACATTGTGTACTTAATCAAAAAGAGAATCAAGTAAGAATTATGTAGTTCACATGCTAAATGGTCATGTTCTATCTAAATAGCTAAAGGTAGTTCATATATTCAAACAAGGTTAAATGCTAGGGTGCATTGTAACTGAAACCTTTATACGGTGTTAGTTGATATGATAATACATGCGCTCCTTTATAAGGGTAGAAAGGAAAGAACACCATGACACATTATCATATTAGGAGATGAACAATTCCTTGAGATAATGTGTGCTTACCGAATATGAGATGAGAAGTTTTTATATTTTACAAGGATATTAACTTCTCTAATGTGAGACTCAGTCCATTAAACTAAAGATTTGTTAGACCTTACCCTCAATACTATTGAGTTATCTTGCAAAATAAGGACTAGTGCGGGAGGATTAATCAATCACAAAGAGATTATGATTAGATTTGATGTAAGAGTGATAGGTTAGTGGACCAAACTAGTTTTGTATGAAATTGATAGCCCAAAAAGGAAGAATTAGCCAAATTTACATTAACCATTTTTTTGTCAATTCACCGGCTAGCCTATCTTTACAATTGTTGTAAGATAGTGAACGGCGGATTAAGGCTTTTGGGATCCAAACAATGTAGAATGGGCTATTATCGACCAATCTAGGGTAAAACATACACGCTATATATAACTGTGATATTATATTATATTCTATATATTAACTTATATGGTTGAGTACCATTCAGAATCGTCTTCACAAATCCTAACTAGTGCAAGATGTTTTCTAAATACTAGATGATAATCTATTTGGTTAACTACCTCTCAAGATAGTCTTGGCAAACCTTGACAGGTCTAAGACAAAGTTTTACTCATAGTATACTGTTCGCATGACTTCACATCATACATAAGATTTGATAACCTTGTACGGAATGTAACCCGTCAAGTGCAAGTGGGAGATGTTGGAAATACCTAGCCTGCCCGTGAGAGGGTCAAGCAGGTCAAAGGATCCGATCCAATTTAGTTATTCGGACTAAATAAGTTATAGAACTTTAAAGAATTAATTGCCAATAATCAAGAGTTTAAGGAATTAATTGCAATTAGTCCATTTCCTATATAAGGAAATCACGAGTGATATGAATAAAGTTAAGGAATTCATTTTCAATTTTTTTCATTTCCTTTCCATTCTCTCTCCCGGGGTTTTTCAACTCACAACGTATATATCGCAAACGATAGTTATCAATCTTTGTCACTACAGAAGTTGTTGATATACATCCATACTCTCACACACCGTGAGATGGATTCAACTTGTCATTCGATGCGGCGTACTTCGATCTTGGGCATTCGAAAAATGTTAGAATCTGAATTCGTTTCTTCCAATTTCCTTCAATTATACATGGACAAATAAGATAGCAATATAATCAAATAAAAATTAGTTTGATTTGTGCTACTTTGCATCATATGTTTGATTTGTCATAGTTTGTTGCATATAAATGAATTGAGTAATGTTATTGCATATAATTGATTATGATTTTTGTACTGCTTTTATTAGAAGGAAAAATCTCCTACGATTCACTTGTAGATAAATTTTGCGACTTGAAAAAATGTCACTTTCATTTTTTTATATGTTAGTTATTTATATTCTTTTACTACCGATATTTTTTAATGATTTTCTTTTACTAATAGTACTCAACCAAATTTTCTAAGAAATATCCGTCAATTGTACCCTCCTAATATCTAATCTCGTGTTCGCCCCCAATTGAATCTAACTTCATGGATTTTAGTCTTATAAAATTTAGATTTGCAAATTCCACAATTTAATGAATTTGGTTATAATATGATGAGTTTCATGAAATTTAAATTCCAAAAATTACATATCCATTTTTTGTTCATTGTATGTAAAAAAATTGGAATTAAAATTAAATTCGGATTCTATTTGTTTCAAAAAATTCCAGTCATTCAAGGATGGTACAGTAACTCATTATCGGGTTCTTGTTTGTTTTTCAAATTCTAAGAATTCCACATCTAATTTTTGTTCGTTCCAACAAAAAAAATTAGAATTGAATTCCATAAATTTGATGGAATTTTCTGTTTCCAGGAATTCCTTAGCCATTCAACAATATCACTATTACTCATCGGGCTCTTCTTTGTTTTTCAGTATGGGAAATGGAAGCTTTTAATATTTATTCAGTCAAACCATTATCATAATAGTATTTTAATGATGGAATAAACAGTTACAAATTAGAATACTCTAATTATAAATGGCATAATGCACCGTTTGATACTTGAACTTATCTCAAAAAATTTTGTAGCTACCTGAACTTTAAAAACATCCTCGCAAGTACCTATACTTTGAAAAAGTGCACTGATCAACTACCTAACGCAAATGTGATCGGATGACTAAAAGCGTGCGGTCATCCTGCGATGATGTGTCTATGCAGTTAGAAAACACCTTACAAATTAGTGCCTGTCATAATATCTTGAAAAAAAATTAGAAAGTAAATAAAATACAAAAATTAAAACCTAAACCTAACTCCCTAATCTAACTCCAAAGTCCCAATTCCTACTTCAACTTCTAGTTGAAAACTTGTAGCTGAAAAACCGATTGGAATTGCATACTCCCGGTGAAACCAACAAATCCATTTCCGGTGAAATCACCAACTTGCCATCACTGGCATTGTAAATCTCCTTCTCATGCAAACAATCCTAAAAATAATAGCTATGCATGACTTTTAGTGAGGAGCAAAGACAGAAACTAGATTTTAGTCTTAACTTGCGAAATCACTACAGCTGAAGAAAATCATTAAATTTACAGGTTAGAACTTGATCTTGTTTAGTAGTCGCATTTTTAAGCAATACTTAGGTTTCATAATATGCATTTATTAAGTTTTTGTACTCATGAGTTTTGATTGAGAAATAGTTATGTGAAGTAATTATTCTGAAATCGACATTCATGTATTTATGAACTGTTTAATAGCTTTTGTGTTCAATTTCTTTACTTTATTGTAAATTATGGAGAATGTGTGAATATAAATCTTAGTAATGAAAAAATGTAGATAATTGTTACGAGGAACAGTGAGTGATATGTTGTGATATGTTAGTTTACATCAAGGGAAAATTTTAGTTGTGAGAGATGAAGTTTGTGTTTATAAAGGTGGAACATTAGAAGAAGAAAAGTGTTTTGATGAAGATGCAATGGGCCATATGGGGTTTGGGTTATAAAAATGTGGTCTATTATCCTAATAAGAAAAAGATAGTGGAAAGATGATTGAGTTGGAAAATGATATAGATATAATTGCTTATTTGGCAACATGTGGAGATGATGAACTTGTTGTCTATGTGGACTTCCCGTGTGATGACATATCAGAATGGGTTAGAGTTCAAGAGACTTAACTAGAGGCCTACAATGCTAAGGAAAAAATTCAACTAGTTAGCAACATGAGAATAAAAAGGGAACCATAAGTAGAGGCTGATGCAATACAAAAAGAGAAGGCTAGTGGAAGCAAAAACTACAAGTTCTGAAAGTGATGAAGACAGTGATTACTCAAATTCAGAAGAAAGTGATGAAGATTCTAAAGAAATTACATAAGATATTGATGGAAGTGATGCTAAAGTGAATGAGGACTTGTTGGGAAAAAAGAAAAAGAGAAGAGACTGCAAAAATAGAGGAGGCATTACTCAATGCAAAGTCAATTAATCTTGGGCATTTTAATATTGATAAGGGTTTAGATGATTACATATGTGATGGGGATTCATATTGTGGTTTGGTGGCTGGAAATGAGGAATACTTATGTAGTTATGATATAGGCACTTTTCCATCAGATGATGAGAATGATGAGTTATATGAAGATAGAGTAAGAGAAAATAGAAAAACTAGCAAGAATAGAGTGCATTATAGTCCGAACTGTGAAGAGTCACTATGAGAATTTGGCATGATCTTAAAAAATGTTGTTGAATATTAAAGATGTAGTGACTTATATGCTATGAAGAGGGGGGTACATTTGAAATACAAGGTTAATGATCATGGAGGGGTAGAATTGGGTATTGTTATATTGATAAATATGGGAGTGCTAGCTTTGACAAGAGGAGTGGAAATTTCATCATATAAAACATGAGCCTGTATGTAAGTGTGAAAAGCAGATTAAGAACAAAAAATGCAATGCTCCCTTAGTTGCAAAGTATTTGAAGTCTCAGATTACTTACACTCCTAGCATAAAGGTGTGGAGAATCTAAGAATTATCGAAAACCAAGTTAGAAATTTACAAAGCTAGGATTTTGTGTATGAAAGCTAGAGTGCTAATGGTGAAAAAGATGTATGAAGAATACAGAATTGAGTCCACAAGGTTGTATGACTATAAGGATTTCTTGTTGTAGACAAATCCAGGAAGTACATGTGTTGTAGATGTTGTCACAGATGGAGAAAAAGGAGATATGTGTTCAAAGCAATGCATGTGTATTTTTCTACTATGAAAGAAGGCTATAAGAAGGGCTGTAGGAAGTGTATAAGGTTTGATGGGTGATTTTTGAAGGGTGCATTCAAAGGACATTTGTTGACTTTAGTTTATAAGAATGACAATAATCAGATTTAACCAATTGTGTGGGTAGTGGTGCATAATGAATAATAGAGTCTTGGACTTGGTTCATTCAACAGCTACATACTAACTTGGAGACAAAAAAAAAAGGGAGAGGGCCTTGTAGTTCTCACAGACATGTAAAAGGTATGGTTTCTCAATTTTTGTATTTTAAATGTCAGTACTTATTGTGTGGTAATGTTAGTGCTTATTGTGTAGTAATGTCACTACTTACTATGTTGTGTATGTCACTACTTTATGTTATGTAAATGTCATTGATTTATAAAAATGTCATTTTTATGTAAATATCACTACTTACTGTGTTGGGTAATGTCACTGCTTTATGAAAATGTCATTTCTTTATGTCACTTTTTACTATGTTGGGTAATGTCACTACTTTATGTTATGTATATAACACTACTTTATGCTACTGCTTTATGTAATGTAAATGTCACTACTTAATATATTGTGTATGTCACTACTTATTATGAAGTTTAATGTTTGTTTTGCTCGTTAATTAGGGGCTATACTAGCAATGTTTTACCATTAGATGATCATAGAAAATGTGCAAGGCACATTTTAGGTAATTAGGTTAAGAAATGGAAAGATTTTGAGAGAAGTGTTTTGGAGATGTTTTAAGTAAACCTTTGAGAGATAGTTTGAAGTTAACATAAAGGAAATGAGAAAAGTAGGGGATGAAGAGATACCAGATGACTTAGGGAGATGCAACCTAGAAGGGTGGTGTACATCATACTTCATAAAGGGCACCATTATTGACACTATAGACAATAACATATGTGAGTCCTTCAATGCGTGGATTCTTGGAGCTAGGCACAAGTCTATCATCAACATGTTCGAAGATATTAAGACTGAAGTTATAAAGTGGCACATTGAGATGAGAGATTAAAACATGGATCACAAATATCTCTCCTTTGGTATACAAAGTGATAGACAGAAAATTAATTTAGAGTAATGTAATGTTGCCTCCTGTGGTGTGGGGATGATGGATACAAAGTTGAAAATGGACCCTATGGGCTTGTGGTCAATCTAAAAAATAGAACATGTTCATGCTTGACTTGGGCAACGAAAGGAATCCCCATGTGCTCATGCTATAGCAACAATGTACAATACTGGATTGGATCCAATTCAATATTTTAACCATTGGTAACACAATGACACTTACTTGCAAGCTTACTCTAATTTAATATAACCCATGCAAAATCTTTAAATGATTACAGAATCTTCAAACCCCATGGTTGAACCACCACTAGTGAAGCCTTTAGTTGGTAGGCCCAAAAGAACAGGAAGAAGCCTTTTGATGAGTTTAAATGTTTGGGAAGGCTTCCTGAGTTGGAGTGTAATCATATTGCAAGGATAAGAATTATAATAAGAAGGGGTGTTCAAGTAAAAAGACAGGTATACCTCCACAAGTATGACTTGGTTGTAGTAATTATTTTGTTTAAATTCATTCATCGAATATTTGTTACTAGAGCATTGACTGGTACTTTAACTTCATCAAGATTAATGTGAGCAAAAAGTTGGTGAGAATGTGGTTGAGTCTTCAAATGCAACACCTAATGCTAAAGCTACTACTTCTGCCAAATCTAAAAAGACATCTGTAGCCTCTATCAATGCTACTGTTAATGACAATGCATTACGTGAAACATTAATTACACTTTTGCATATTTAATACTGTCAATGACAATTTAACAAAATTAACATTTATTGCACATTTACTACGGTCAATGATATAAGATCATTTGTTTATTTTCTTATTTGCAATGTTTACTATAAGAGGAGAAATGTTGGTAACCACCAAATGGCTTTAGTGCAATGTGTTTGGTTATATTAATGTGTAGTTGATGTCAGTTGCTGCTACTAGTTATAATGCTTTTTTAACGTGCTTTTGTAGAATGGGAGGTCTGAGTGCAACAGACAGGCCATGGCCCTTTAATAAGCTCAACTGTTGTGAGTTGAGACATGGAATTCAAACCTAAAAGGAGAAAATGGAAATTCAAGGAAGTTGCCACACAATCTAATTTGGAGCAAACTAGAGAAAAGAAACAAGCAGCAGCAAAAAAGCCTAACAACTTACCTGTTAAAACTATTAAAAAGAAAAGGAAAAGAGCATTAAATAACAAAGAAGGAGCACAAAAAAACTAATTGCTACGATTGAAGCCATGAAATTATGCTCTCTCAAGCAATAAGAGTCATTAGGAATACAAACAAGAATTCAAGCTCACAACCAATTAAAACCAATGTTTGGAAATATTAAACTTGATTATTTATTAGGCTGAATTCAATTTATGTTTTGTTATGCATCAACCATAAACTATTATAGTGGTAGGATGTTGTATGTTTGAATGTTTGCACTATTGGTAATATAGCACTCAAAAGAACAACTTTGATTAAACTCAAAGAAAATATTACAAGAACACTCACGCAAATACAACACTACAACTCACTCTTTTTTTCTCTCTTAAGAAGTTCTTACTTCTACTTGATGATAAACAACTCACCTATTTATAGGTGGAGAATATAACTCCCAACTAACACATTTACTAACCACAACATCCAACTAACTACAGCTCCTAACTTAAACAATTAATAGCCAACTTATTTGGTTGAATTTAATGACCTTCAAATTGGTTGTAATTAATAGCTTCAAATTTGGTTTGAGTTTTTTTAGATGGTTCAAGTTTATAATCCAACAATCTTGACACATAGGAAGGAATAGACAATTAATTTGAAAATGCATCTTTAACAGCTTGTCTAGCTCATCTTCCATATATGATGTGGTACCCAGTATTTTAAAAGGCACTAGGCGCTAGTCGGGCGGCTAAGCGAGGATAAATCGAGAATTAATCGAGACCTAGGCGGGGAGTAGGCGGATTAATATTTTAAAATATTTAATATTTATTAATGAACTAAAATAATAAATTTAACTAACACATAATTTTTTATACAATAAAATTAAAAATTCATGTAGCAACATTTATATAGGTTTTGACGACATATTTTTAGACTTTGGCAACACTTTTTAGGATTTTGATAACACTTTTCTGGTCTTCGGCGACACTTTTTTGCTTTTTAGCGACACTTTCCTCCTTGACCGCCCGGTGTTCCAAAAATCACCGCCTAAGCGGCCGCCTTGACCACCTCTAAAAACAGTGGTATGCATAATTTACCGTAGACAATGTCTATTTGATTGTTTAGATGTAGACAACCAAATAGACATTGTCTATAATATATACTATTTAAAATGGAATAGACAATCTACTATTCCAATCTTAAAAGTAGACATTATCACATCATCAATAATAACTTCTATTTTACATGCCATCTAAATTTGAAATTCATGAACCACTAAAGATGCTCTTAAAAAGTCACTATTGCGTTCGGTGAAAGGAGATAGTTTGCTGTCTTGATTGTGGTTGGACATGTGCAAAGTTTGTTATGCATAAAGTCCACATCATCAAACTTAAACAATTGCTGAAAATGTTGGGAGTTAAATACGACAGTAGCATGATTCTACATTTGCTCCACATTTGCACTTCATTCTCCCTTTCTTCAAGCTTTATCAATACTTTGACTTTTTTTTTACAAAGATCAAAATATATCCTACAAATTAATCAATATCTCAAAAATAATGGATAAAACAAACATATAATTAAAAGAATATAATACAAAAAATGCTTTCTAACATCGAGATGATACATGAAATTAAATGACAAGTTTGGAATGACAATATATGTATTTGACTATTAACTTTATGGTAATCTCTCGTATTTTATCTATGACTTTATCACAATACTAGCAAAATACAACAAAATAAGTACTCCTAATTGAATTTGAATTAGTTAGTTCAATTTTCATCACGATTTTAGCAAAACAATTTGAATTCACATAGACATTAATAAATCTCGAATTCAATTTTATATTTGAAAACTATTTGTGGTAAAGAAAAATCGATTCTGATTTAAGCTAGTTATAAATGGGGGAATTTAAATCGTTTAATTTGCGAGAATTCGTTTGATTGAACTTCAAAATAATGGTGATATCAAGGCCCATTAAAGCCTCAAGCCCATTAGAAGATCCAAAAACTACATGGGCTAAACAACTGTACACCTCGGCACCACTTCGCGCCGAGACCATGTTAGCACGACATCTCGCCGAGGTATAGAACCAAATTAAATAACCTTCGGCGTTACCCACCGCCAGTTCGTCGTGACATCACCCTCACAACCCACTACTCTGACGTTTCTCTCCCCTCTGCCGCATTAAATGCATTACCAACTGGCAGAGATGAATCATTTAATGCTCAGACGGCGGACAAGACCCCCAAGCGGCGGGCCACACGTGTATCTC
>CATIWQ010147956.1:0-27386 GCA_949673415.1 Euphorbia schlechtendalii | reverse complement strand
GCTAGATAAGAACGATCAACCACCATCAACCGCCATCAACTACCCAATGAAAGACACCTTTTGGAAGTCAACCAATCATTAAAAGGTGCCTATCCATTATGGATAAGATTAAAGCTTCTCAACCAATCACAATGAAGTGTTGCAATCTTTTGTCAATGGACACAACTCTTTGTATGGATAGACGTAACCCTTCATACTCAATAAATAGGGCTCCAAACCTCACCAATTTCATGGAACGGTTGGTAGAGAGAGTGAGAGTGGCATATATTATGTTTAGATAGAGAAAAAAATCATGTAGAGTTCGTTCGTTCTAAGTTAGCGAGAAAATGTATAAGTGATTCGAACCCTATTTTGATCACTAGATTTCTCTACATATTCGAGCGATTGTTGTATAAGTGTAATTGCAAATCACTTATCAATAAAAGTTTTCATTCTTTAATATTCATTTATTCGATATTCATAAAGAATAGCATCCTAGTGGAGGTTTTGTACGAGTCGAGACCAGATTCAAAGTAGATGCAGGCATTGCGGGAATTGACGACTCCCATTAAAGAGTGGATGCGGTTTGATCAACTTCAGCTTTCACTTGCAAACCTTACAACTTTACTTTGTTTTCTACTTATACTTTCTATTTCAAAGTTTATGATATGTTTATGTGTCATAATGTGTATTTTGTGTTGAGTCTTTTACATTAATCAAGTTATATGCTTTCGAGTTAACTTTAAGAGTAGTTTCGGGGTTAACGAGATTGTGTATAATCACTGAATCTTTTACTATAACGCTTTTTTGTTAGCCATCATTTTTGGAATGGTAGCTTGCTAAATATGGCTATGTGAGAGCGACCCGCACTAAGAGTAGTAGTATTGTTATCCATGTTTATATAATCATCTTAATTCGTTTGCACTAGATTTAGAAAAGTCATTTCATGTGTTACTCTTTAGTGAATAATTGAATATCTGAATATCTAGAACCAAATTTGTTAAATTAGTCTAGTGTACGTAATATCTTTGTTGATTTTACATGATTTCTTTGCTATACTTGTTCGTAAGAATAATCTATATTGATTTCTTATACTCTAATCTATATACATTTATCCAAGATCATAACCCATCCTACCCAACTAAAATAAAATAATTTATTTTATTTTCTTTTGTTCCATTTCTCTTGTTGATCTTTAGAGCTGGTTCTTTCCCTGTGGGATCAATATCTTTTAAAACTACATCACAACTATATACTTGTAGTTATCATCATTTTTCTATTTGATAAGTGGTATTGACAACACCTATACTTTAACGTAAACAAGTTTTTAGCGTCGTTACTGGGGATAAGCCTTTCAAAATGAGTATAGCCAAAATCTTGCGAATAAGTTATTAAACTTATCAATAGAAAAGTGGCGAACAACAATTCTAGGAACTCATAGGCTTACCCCATTACCATGAATCCAACTCGCTAGGTCCACGAAAATCCTTGGAAAGTTCTGGTTTCTTTGTTTTTGTTTGTGATTTTATTGACGAAAATGGTTCAAATGAAGAGTAAGAGTTACTCTTGGGGAAAAAACCCCATAATGTCAATCTCAATAAGAAGTAGAAATGAAGAGATGTCCTTCTTGTTCAAACTTAGACTTCAAAAGGAGAGAAATGAAAATGTAACTCTACTATGTAAAGAAGGTGGTAAGTATTCCAAAGATATGGAAACACTTGTAAAAACCACTCACACCAAGTTTTATAGTGTTAGAACTCAATGAAAATGATTAAAGAAACTCTAAACCCAAAGATTTCTTACTTTCTCTACACAACACTACTTTGTCAAAAGAGTGAACTAAACCTCAAACTTATTGCCTAAATAACCCAAATGCCCCATGTTCATGCCCTATTCATGAACTTACACACTCTAGTTCTGGAACTACAAGTGAATATAAGTTAAAAGAGCCTAACTTAGTTGCTAAAATGTTCGAAAACACCAAGAACAATCAAGAACCTTAAGAATACTTTAAATTAAAACTTAACTTTAGGATCTCTCTCTCTCTCTTACTGATGTTTTGCATGAAAATCAACTTATTTATCTTTGGAACTCAACTCTCTTCTTAAAGAGCTCACTTCAATCCAAAGTCAACTTAGTTTAGACTTAGGCCGTGTCTCTACCTTTTCACTTTTTCACTTTAAACATTGATCCCATGTGAAAGGGAGTGTGCCAAATCCTAGGAATGAAGTATAAAACTGGTTTTTCAAAGAACATGTCTAAGCAAGTGGGGGGGAAGTGCAATTTTGGTTTTGCTATAGAATCGATGTCGTTAATGATATGAGGTATAATGTTATTAATGACATCAGCCATGTCATTAACGACATGGCATTCCAGGCTTAGCTTTTTCTTTTTAACTGGGCTTTAAGGAAGGGGAAGGCCTAATGAAACAAAGCAAATGATTTCTATATGATTCTAGGACCCTTCAATATGTAGAAAACTGACAAGGGAAAAAAGTAATAGCTTCATCATCGAACTCACGACTCGGGAGTAAGAACAAGTGCCCACAGCAGCTATAATACAGCCCGTATAAGCGGGCTATGGGCGGGTCAACCCACGGATCCTTGGTATCTGCACGGATGACCCGCTTGTGAGATAGGGTTTTCCCTATCCCACATTGGAAAAAAGGGGAGCTTTCATCTCCCCTTCTCCCTATATGTAGCTACCCCCTTTTTCCTTTTTCACTTACTTCAGCTCAGCCTTCCTTCTAAGTTTGACATCTTTTCTCGAGATTTTTGTGAGAACCTCAACGAGTTTCTCCAACGTTACAAGAATTCTTTTGAAGGCTTATTTAATTTTGAAGAGAGCCTTCTCAATAATATTTTCGGGTTAATCTTCGAGCGGTCTTGCAACTGCTATCTACCAAGAGGTTCTTCCTCAATGGAGGTTTCGGTTGGTGAAGATCCGTATGGATCAATCATAGAGGCTTTCCTAGATTAGAAGCTAGTACTAATGGAGATTTGTCGAATTGCTGTAAGGGAACGCCGTACTAGAGAAAGGCACGCATCAATCGGTAATGCTCTTTACTTAGATGCTAGGTCTCTTTTATTAAGTTCTATAAACCTATATGCATCTATGGAACGTTTCAACTTAGATTATATCAATCATAGCATGCTTAGGAGATCCTTTAGGGTTAATTTTAAGTTTTGAAATTCTTCCTTGCAAGTTTGCATGTTCAATTACTATCTTAATTAACCAGCAGTGGTATCAGAGCTTACCTTATGCTATGCATGATTGATTATAATATGTTGAAATTGATATTTTCTTACTCAAACTTAGTTTAGATGATTATCATATAAATTAACATTGTTTTATCATACATGTAAAATCTTTAAATTGAGGGTCATCCTGTGCTTCTCTTAATTAAAGAACAAAATCTTTAAATCATGATTCTTTTTTGTACAACGAATAGAAGTGCCTGTGGTCATTTTGGCAAGGATTGGACTTGGCAGCTCATTCACTTTAAGGGGCCCTCTCCTACCTGGAAATCTCCATCGGTATTAGGTTCAAGTGTACCCAAGGGACTTTTATGAATTAGTTGATTTCTAGTATGGGAATTGGATTCCGCATATGATTTTACAAACGTGATTTAAGTTGTTAAATTAAAACTTATAGACATAGGTGTAAGAACTTAAAAATGGACCTCGTTTGTTTTGCATGTTATGTTGAGTCTTGGCATAATGGAATGATTATGATGTAATAGTCTTGAGCATGTTCCCTTAGATTTTTAATTCCAAACAGGCTGGAATTATTATTATTATTATTATAATCATATCCATCGTATAATACCTAGACTAGGGCGAGACCATCTGCACTAATAAAATCCCTACAACAATATTAAGGCGGTAAATTATCTTCCCGTCATATGTCTTGATATGAACATTATTAACGGATATAAGGATATGTACAACATGCTTTCCCTTAACATATGTTTGGTCATGAGACTATATGGGGTTAATGCCTTAATCAAAATGGGTTAGCTGTCCATATTAGTGGAGCTAATGCTAGATGGGAGATATATTTAAGGAGTCGTACAATCGGATGCGCACATCTCGAGAAAGAGAAATCAAATGAAATTAATATTCTAGTGTACATTTATAAAATAAAATATAATTTAACATAATATTTCTCTTAAATATTTTTTTATATGTTTTCTAAGATTTGTTTTATTCTCCTTATTGCCTATGAGTTGTTAGCATTTACGCGTATTCAATAGGTCCCTTTTGGTTTTGTTAAGTAATGATTACTTTCGGGTAAATTACAAAAAGAAAAAATAATCACACCCAAAAATTCCGAAAAATGCATGGTTTTACGCTGTTTATTACTCCATCTTTTTTTTGTAACTGTTTTAGTATATACAGTTTTTCTGCTTTTTTATATATATTGAAGCTCGATATATCTTCTATTAGTTAATGTTGTTGAATTAGTCTTTGATACTTGATGAATTGATTGTAGGCAGTTATTTGAATTTAGCTTCTAGTACCTCATTGTTTTTTCGATAGCTCATCTTGATCCTTGTTGCAGCATTGATCATAATTTTGGCAACTGATTATCATCAATTATTTGTCTTTCAAGCTTGAAGCTATAAGTAACAAATTTATTACATGAAATCATAGTTGTTTTCCATTTAATTATTCTACATATTTGGAAAATAGATGAAATTGCATTTTAATGTGTTACAATGCAGTAGGACTATCGACCATAGTTTCATCAATTTCAATATTTTTGGTGTGTTTGTTTTGAGATTGCTAAGTCTTAATAGTTTCAAAACCATAAGTGAAATCTTAGAGTTAGTTCATTAGTAGACATATACATTTAATCACATGTGACATTTTCAAATCGTCAACCAAGATCAACATTACAATTTCTCTGAGATTACAAATATAGTTAAGATCTCAAAGTGATTGCTTATGGGGTTTTCTCCATGCATGCATAACATCTTTCAATGATTGTGTCTTCAAAAAATGTTGGCCTAATGATTAAGATTCAAGCTGTAATTCTAGAGATCACATAATTATTTGAGAACTATTTTCACATTTGTAATCTATGAGTTTCAAACCACTAAAGACGTGTTTGGCTCATGGAATAGACAATGCACTTAATTTTATATTGTAGATTCCTCGTAGTTTTAAATTGGCTAAGCTATACTTTTGTTGAGTTATTGTAGATTAGATGGAGTTTCCTCCATGCATAATAGTATCAATGTGGATTGTCCCTGAGAGTCTACGGCCTTCATTATCCTTGGTGGCGTCCGCTAAACCTGCAAAACAAGTCTTTGATTGGGATTTCCGTCAAAAACCCTTTGATGCGGAAGAAAGAGAGAGGTTTTTAGAGTGGTTGTTGAGTAATAAATGAGTGATATAGTTACCTCAAATGGACAGGTTCCAACCATAGTTGTTTTGTTATGGCTTGTCATACTATAGAGGGGGTCATAATGAATGGCTATGGATGTTACCTACTAAGGAAAATTGGTTGAACAAAATTTCCTGAATTAAAATAGAAGGGGCTATTTGAGTGTCGAGAAAATAGTAGGAATTATGTGTTTAATTAAAGACCTTATATTAAATACACGTACATATAATAATTTCTGAATGATTTTTATCTTATATCTAGGTTAAACAATGAATCCAAACATAAAACTTCGTTCAATTATTGAGAACAAACTAGATGGTTTAAACTTTACTGATTGGTTTAGGGTGGTGAGGATAGTCCTCGGATTAGAAAGGACAACTTATGTTTTGGATGAACCCATCCTTGATGAACCTAATGCTAATACTGATACCAATGAACATGAGGTATGGGAGAAGCACAGAATGGATCGTGAAAAAGCAGCATGCATAATGCTAGCAACCATGAATTCTGAGCATCAGAAACAGCATGAGAGCATAGAATTAGACACCATGATTCTCCAACTTTGGTAGATCTTCTCAGAGTAGGCCAGGTTTGAGAGATTTGATACATCAAAACACTTATTCAGAATGAAAACGCAGGCTGGCACTTCAGCATCGCAGCATGCTTTTAAACTATTGGGTTATACAGAGAAGCTAACTTGACTAGGTTATGTGATGGATCACGAATTGTTTGTGGATTTGATTCTTGCTTCATTGACATCTATTTATTCACAATTTGTGACTAATTATTATATGAACAAGATCGATGCCACACTGCCCGAGTTGGATAACATGTTGAATATAGTAGAGCCTATGATTTTAAAGGATCCAAAGGTTTTACTTCTTGTTGAGAAAACCAAACCTTCCAAGGGTGGGTCCCATTTGAGTGCTAAGAAGAAAATTGGTAAGAAGAACAAAAGTAAGAAAGGAACTACAAATGTCTACTTTCGATGTGGTAAGGCTGGCCAGTAGAAGAAGGATTCCAAGGTTCAGATTTATGAACAATTGAAGAAAAAGCCAAGTGAGGCATCTACTTCAGGTATGTTCATGATAGAGAGTTTCTCTACAGTTCCCTATAAGTCTATATGGGTATTGGATATTAGTTGTGGTACTCATATATGTAGGGGTTGCAGAATAGTAGGAAGCTTGCAAAGAGGGAAATGGACCTAAGAGTTGGAAATGGAACATGGATTTTTACAATAGTTGTAGGGACATATAGCCTTCATTTTCCTAGTGGCCTAGTTTTAGTTTTGAACAATTGTTATTATATTCCTACTTGCAGTAAGAATATTACTTCTGTTATGCGTTTAGTAACAAATGGATTTGAAATTTTATTTTCTAATAATATTGTCAAATTCGACGCGATAATGTTCTTTATGCTTGTAGAATATGTGTTGATGGCATTTATGTTCTTAATACTAAACCTAAAAATCTAAATATGAACATTGTTAAGAAATCAAAGTTTGATAATGAGTTATCCTCATACTTATGGCATTTTCATCTAGGCCATATAAATGAGACTCGCTTAACTAAGTTACACAAATGTGGTGACTTGGGCCCAATGGAATGAGAATCCTATGGGGTGTGCAAACCTTGTCTAAAGGGAAAGATGACTAAGAAACCTTTCAAAGTTAAGAGTTAGCGTGCCACTAGTACCTTGGAAGTAATATATTCTGATGTATGTGGTCCAATGAGTGTAAAGAAACATGAGGGTTTCATCTACTTCATAACTTTTATCGATGATTACTCATGATATGGTTATCTGTACCTAATGAGGCACAAGTTTGAAAGTTTTGAGTAATTTAAAGAGTTCAAAACTGAAGTAGAGAAAAAACTTGGGATAAGTATCAAGACCCTTCAATCTGATCGAGGTGGTGAATATTTAAGCTGAGAGTTATAAAAGGGATAATGGTATTTTATCCCAATGGACACCACCTTATACACGCCAATATAATGGAGTGTCGAAAAGGAGAAGTTGAACCCTACTCGATATGGCTCAATCCATGATGAGCCAAGAAGAACTTAGCAGATCCTTTTGGGATTATGCACTTGAGAGCATAGTTTATATTCTCAATAGAGTGCCCTTGAAATCACTTGATCAAACACCATACAAAATGTGGTATGGTAAGAAACCAGCTCTTTCTCTCGTGAGAGTTTGGGGATGTCCTACTTATGTAAAGAGGACAAGTTCAGATAAGCTGGGTGCTAAGTCTGATAGGTGTCTATTTGTAGGTTACCCTAAGGAGGCTATGGGTTATATATTTAATGATCCCAAGGAACAAAAGGTACTTGTTTCTAGAAACTCAATTCCTCGAGAATGAGCATATACTTGCGAAAGATAGTAGGGAGCAATCTTGAGTTAGGCACTCAAGAAGATCAAACAAATAATTAATTGATTATTCCTACTCCTATTACACAAGAAAGTGTAAGCATGGAACAACATATTATAACACCAACATTGTGTAGGTTAGGTCAGGCTCCAATCTCTCTCAAGCAATACGATTATTTCATCATTGATGATAAGCATATCTTCCTTATGGAAGATGATGAGCCTAAGACTTACAAGGAGGCAATGGAAGGCTTAGAGTCTGACAAATGGTTTACATCCATGAAGTCAGATATAGAATCCATATACGAAAACCAAGTTTAGAGCTTGGTTGATTCTCCAAGTGGGATTAAGCCCATAGGATGCAAGTGGGTTCTCAAGAGGAAAGCATGACATAGACAGTAATATAATTACCTATAAGGAAAGGCTAGATACAAAAGATTAAAGTCAAAAGGAAGGTATTGACTATGATAATACCTTTTCACTAGTAGCCATGTTGAAGTCTATCATAATACTCCTTGCCATAGCTGTTCATAACGATTATGAGATCTGGTAGATGAATGTGAATATACTGTTCCTTAACAAGAACTTAGATAGGGATGCATATATGATAAAACCTGAAGGTTTCACATCCTAAGATGGTTTGATTAAATGCAAGTTGCAAAGGTCCATTTATAGACTCAAGCAAGCATCAAGGAGTTGGAATATTAGGTTTGATGAGATAATACGAGAAATTGGTTTTGTGCCAAACGTTAATGAGCCTTGTGTTATAAGAAAGCTCATGGGAGTCAGATCATTTTCCTTGTACTCTCTGTCAATGACATATCACTGATAGGAAACTATGTTCCGTTTCTTTAGATAGTAAAGTCGTGGTTGTCAAAGAAGTTCTCCATGAAAGACCTTGGAGAAGCAGCTTTTATACTAGGTATAATTATTTACCAAGATAGATCTAGAAGGCTAATAGGTCTTTCACAAAGTACATACATAGATAATGTTTTGGCTAGATTTAATCTTGAGAAGTCAAGAAAGGGTTATCTCCCAATGTCTCACGAGATTAACCTTTCTAAATCTGAGCCTCTGAGAACATAAGAGGAGAGACTGCGCATGAATGGAATACCCTATGCTTCAGTGATAGGATCCATCATGTATGTTATGGTATGCCCTTGGCTTGATGTCTCACATGTGTTGAGTATCACAAGCATATTTCAATCTGATCCAAGTGAGAAGCATTAGATGGATGTTAAAACTATCCTTAAGTACTTACGTAGGACTAATGATATGCTTTTAGTTAATGGAGAAGGTAATCTCTCTGTTAAGGGATACACTAACGTGAGTTTTTAGCCTGACAGGGATGATTACTAATCCCAATCAAGATAGTGTTTATGTTAAATGGAGGGATAGTTGTTTGGAAAAGTTTCAAATAGGATAATACTAATAATTCAACCACTGAATCTGAGTAGACAGTTGCTTCAGAAGCAGTTAAGCAAGTTGGTTGGCTTAAGGAATTTATTTATCATTTTGGTATGGTGTCCAGCATTGTAAATCCAATAGCAGTCTATTGCAATAACAATGGGGCTATTGCTCAGGTAAAGGAACCACAGTCTCATCGGAGAAACGAGTATGTACTCAGAAAATACAATCTCATTCAAGAGATAGTATCTAGAAATGATATAAGCTTAGAATACGTCCCTACGGATCAAAATCTAATGGATGGGCTAACGAACCCATTGACTCAGGTTAGGAATGATAAGCATGTTAACTAGTATGGAATGAAACACATGGGAAATTGGCTCTCGTATAAGTGGGAGATTGTTAAACATGATGTATGCCTTAGAGGAAATTACGGTGATATATCTTAATTAGTTATTATGTACAAAAAATTTTCATACTATTATTAATAATAGTAAAGGCATCTTTATTATTTTTCAATTTTTGTTTAAATTTTGTATCTCGTTGGTATCTTAAATATGTGCTTAAAGATGATATGGAAGATTATGGGTAGAGTGATGATCACATGTTGGTAAGCTGAGTAGTTAAGCTGGGATCCATCACTTCTGATATAGTGATATAGTGGGAGGTGTACCTTAAAGCCTCTTGTTAAAGAGATGCACTCATAAAATCTTATCAGAGTATAAGATTGATAGAATGGGTTTCTAGTCAATCTTGATACATTATGGCGAGTGGTGTTTTTTGTGAACAAGTCTAATTCCAGGATAGCTACAGCTATTACATGAGCTGACAGTTAATCCAAGCTCAATAAACTAGATGGTACTTACCTGATAGAAGGAGTGTATTGTATTGGCTATTATTGCAGAATTGGATCAAGTCACAAGCACATAACGTTCCGAGTATCAAGGGATCATACACCTTTGCTAGAAAGCCCATTTAATCATCTAGAGTTATCAAGTTCCATATCAGTTTGGAACTCTGAGCCTAAAGGTTCCCAAATGGTAAGCCAAGTTTAGGTTAACCTCTAATGGATGTATACTTCAGGATCCTATGAGGTCACACACTTTGGGTCTTTACCGGACTAAGTAAAGAACTTATAGACTAGGTCTATACCTAGAATATTGAGGATGTCGAAATCGTTGAATAAATTATTAATTGGTTATACCAAAAAATAATTAAGAGGATTAAAGGAGAATTTAGGAAAAATTGCACGGAGCGTATCAAAGGATTTTTCCCGTTGTGAGTGGGCCCCATGAAAATGGGTTATTCAAGGGTGGAGCCTACGTAGGCTTCCCCGTGAGCAAAAATTGCTCACGGACCACTAGCATGCACTGGACTGGGCTAGCTCATGCTAGTGAGGAGCATGCATGCTAGAAACCCGTAAGCTGGGCTTGTGGGATAAGGCAAGCCCGCAAGGTCTTGCCTTGTGCGGCTGTAACACAGCCCACATAGGTAGGTTGTGGGTTGGTCAACCCCGTATATCCTAGGCATCCATGCGGATGACTAGCTTGTGGGATAGGGGTTTCCCTATCCCAAAGTGGAAAAAAGGGGAGCTTTAAGCTCCCCTTCTCCATATATAACTACCCCCTTTCTCCTTTTTCACTCAATTCTGCTCAACCTATCTTTTGAGTTCGACATCTTTTCTTCGTGGAATTTTTGCAAGATCCTCCACTAGTTTCTCCAACATCGCAAGAATTTTTTTGAAGGCTTATTAAATTTTGAAGAGAGTAGTATAGCAGCTACTATTTACCAACAGAATCTTCCTCAACAGAGGTTTTGATTGGTGAAGATCAGTGTGGATCAATCATAAAGGCTATCCTAGATTGTAAGCAATTGTTAATGGAGTGCCAAATTGCTCTAAGAGAACGCCGCACCAAAGGAAGGCACGCATCAAATGGTAATGATCTCTTAGATGCTAGGTTTCTTTTAATAAGTTTTATAAACCTATATGCATATATGGAACGTTTCAACTTAGATTATATCAATCATGGCATGCTTAAGAGATACTTTAGGGTTAATTTTATGTTTTGAAATTCTACCTTGCAAGTTTGCATATTTAATTACTGTCTTAATTAACCAGCACCAACCACATTACAAGCCCTCAGCCTCCTCCTTCGAGATCTCAATGAGGGTTGCAGTTTATTCCACCATTTAATAAGCTAAATCATCCTCAACCATCGACTCTTGGGCCATAAAGTGAACCCCAGGGTTAGATTGCATTAGCATTTCAAAGATAAATTTTGAAGGGAGGCCTGGCCTAATAACATTAACCCGATATCCCCTTACCAAGATCATGCCCTCAATTCTATCGGCCTTCTCAAAGACTTTAGTGTAACTTTCAAAATCATCTAACTCTAAATGTTGCAATAACTCAAGAGAAAAACTCTGATCAGAAAGCCTACTTCCATCTTGAAGCCTACGCTTGGGTGAAGCAACACCTTGAGGGCCATCCACCTCCAACAGTACTCATTGAAGGTTTTTCCGTATATGTGTATGTAACTACATAGCTCATGCAAGCTGACTCTTAGCTTCTCATTATAGATGAATCAGGTGCAAAATTCCCGAGATGGTTCTGGATTTTCCCTCATATTACTAGGCAAGCTCAAAAACTAGTTAGATACCATTCTGACCATAGAGCACAGGAATAAAGTAGCTAAATCTCAATCGGAGAGACCTTGTACTTTCAAAATGGACTCATAATGGATGACATGGAACATAGGGGATCCCTTCCCATGATAAACAAGGATTCTAGCCATGCTAAAATGTAACTCAGAGAACCTTAGGGGAGAGAGTCCACTCATAAAGCTTGCCTCATCCTCTATAGCATCCATGAAAAAATTCAAGGGTAGACTAGTTCCCACAATCATAACCTACTGCTCTTCCTCCCTTTCTCACTTTAAGTAGTGAATAACAACTTCTTATCTCATTCCTAAATTAATCATCCCTACCTTATTTTGAAAATGAGGCAAGGGGTTGGATACAGTGCTTGGTTTCATAGCTAGATCATGAATCTTCTTCTCGGCTACCAATTTTTAGATGTTTTTCAATAGATTTTCATAATTATCGGTATGATTCGCATTGGCCATGTGATAGGTACAAGATATTGCTCCACTCATTTGCCTTCAGTGGCAAGTAAGGTTTGAGATTGTCATGGTGCTTAAGCTCACGGAGGTTAGTAAAGACCTAAGTCAAGGTTAGAACATAAGGTAATATGCCTTGGCAAACATTAACTGAAGTTCGAATAGTAGAAACTCTAATAGGTTGAACTACCTGGATTGCATTCGGTGCATTAGTTTGCTTTGGTTTCACTAGAGTAGGAGTAGAAGTAGAGTTATCATTTGATTTCTTGTACCATGTCTTACACTAACACATGTTAGTGATATGTTCAAGCCCATGGATCCTTTAAAACTTTTCTATCTTAACATACGCTTCTTTATAGCTAGAAAACTCATTTGGCCCTAATTTCATCTTGTAGAACGATAGTTCTCCATTAAGAAACTTGAAAATCATTTCTGAAAGACTAATTCGTTCTTTCAACAAGACTTGCATAGCCATCCATCTTCCATAATAGGCCGCTTCTATGTTTTGGATGGTGGTCCTCATTTGGCTATTAAAACCATATTACTTAATAAATGTTTCAAACAAGCAACTCTACCCATTGGCAATCTCATTAAGGAGGTTGTTAAATCACTCATCTATTGGTACCCCTAGGGTAATGATGAGAATTTGGGCCAAGATCTTATCACTCAACTTTATTACCCTTATAACAGTTTGATAGTTCTTAATATGCGACCGGGGATCACCCATTCCTTTGTGTCACACGATCTTGGGCATAACAAAGTTGTTTGGGACCCAATAATCATCCCTTGGAGAATTAGTTAGTTGAGGAAATGCAGGAATAGGATTGGCCTGAGGTGCAAGGAACTGCTGTCATAAACCAAACATTTCAGGGGAGAGACCTTGAGGAACAGGTCCCTCAACCCGTTGGGTATATACTTCATGATTTTGAGTCATAAGAGCAATAAGGAGAAACATTATTGGATGAACATAAGTTGTGCCCCTTAGCGATACTAAGAATTGTGGCACTATTAGTGCATGCTTATAAGTCTGATTCCGAATCCCATATGTGGCTGGTTTAGTAAAAGAGCCTTGAAACTGAGGTATCCCTTTAATTGGCAAAGATAAGGGTTGAGAAGTAAACTATTCGTAAGGTTTTGACTTTAATAACTCCTAGGATTTTTTATTTAATAATGAAGCCAAAAAACTTGTCTTCCACTTTCCTATCTATAAGATAGTAGTTCAAAATACGAACAAGTGTTGTCAGTTCTACTTATCTAAATAGAAAAATGGTAACCACTGCAAGTATACAGTTACGATGTAGTTTTAAAAGATATCAATCCCACAGGAAAGGACTAGCTCTAAAGATCAACAAGAAAAATGGAATAAAGAAAATAAAATATTTTTGGATTTTAGTTGCGAGGATTAGAATGAAGAATGGATAGATATATATATATATATATATATGGAAGATTAGAGATGACTTTTCTAAATCTAGTGCAAACGAACTAAGATGATTATATAAACCTGGACTACAATATTACTATGCTTAGTACTAATCGTTCTCAAATAGCCACATTTAGCAAGTTACCATTCCAAAAATGTTGGCTCACTAAACAACGTTAAAATCACAGATCCAGTGATTACACGCAATCTCGTTAACCCCGAAACTACTCTTAAAGTTAACTTAAAAGTATATAACTTGATTAATATAAAAGAATCAACACAAAATACGGATTATGACACATAGACATATCATAAACTTTGAAATAGAAAGAATACGTAGAAAGCAAAGCAAAGTTGTAAGGTATTCAAGTGAAAGCTAACGTTTATCAAATAGTATCCACTCTTTATTGGGAGTCGTCAATTCCCGCAATTCATGTGTCTGCTTTGAATTCTGTCTCGGCCCGTATAGAACATCTGCTAGGATCCTATTCATTGTGAATATCGAACAAACGAATGTTGAAGAACAAAAACTTTTTATTGATAAGTGATTTGCAAGTACACTTATACAACAATCGCTCAAATATATAGAGAAATCTAGTGATTGAAACAAGGATTCGAATCACTTAAACATTTTCTTGCTAACACTTATGAACGTAGCAAAAACTAAATAATTTTGCTATATATCTATGCACACACTATATCTCTCACTTTTCTAATTCTAATGCCACACCATGCACAAAATTTATGAGGTTTAGAGCCCTATTTATAGAGTTCAAAGGGTTGCGTCTATCCAAATGAAGAGTTGTGTCCATTAGCAAAAGATTGCATCACTTCATAGTGATTGGTTGAGAAGCTTTAATCTTATCCACAATGGATAGGTATTTATTCATGATTGGTTGACTTCTGATGAGTGTCTTTTCATTGGTAGTTGATGGCAGTCGATGGTTGTTGATCATTCTTATTTGGTGGTTGGTAGTTAAGAAGATATGACCAAAAAAACTTCCAAGTCGCAACCGCGATATACAAGTCATGACCGTGAATCTTTGTTTGACAATTTTCTACTTCTGAAGTGTATCAAGTCGTGATCGTGAATTGTTGTCATGATTGTGAATTGTGTTTTCCTTCAGAATTCTTCTTGTAACTTTATCGATCTTTGACGGCTTAGATTCTAAGCCAAATCTTCAAGTTCCATGCATCTTTTCTCACCTTTTTCACTCTTTTTACATATAATTCCACTTTAGATCATTTTACTCCCAAGATTTACCTAGTATATGCATTTGTACCAAAAACAACTACATACCACATGAAATCTTTTATATGAAGTATAAAAATGACTTAAACTATAGTGTTTAATGTGTAAAATTTTATTGATAATAAGTGTAATTATACACTTATCATAAACCCTTGCAAAGAAAGCACATAAAGAGCAAGGAAATGCGGTTGAGATCTTGTATTCAGATAAGTAAAAGAAGTATACGCGATTGGACTCACAAACAATGGAATAAAAGTTATCTCTAAAATCTGTTCTAGAAGACTCTGATAATTTCCTTTGGGATGACTCTAATAGCCTGAACCTTACCCCTATTGAAGATTCTTGAACTAACCTAATCTGATCATCAATTGATATGGAGCCCCTAGATTCAAGAGACAACCTTGATTAGCTTGAAGAGTGGAGGGAATCCCTTAGCTAACATTAGGATGAATGTTGGATGATCCCAACTAGAGCTGGGTATCCCCTTGAGAAGGATATCCACTAGGAGGAAGAGGATTTCAGATTCATAGATTCGGTCAGAATTCCTCTCGGATAAGAATTCCCTCATTGAGGTCTAAAGAGAGGCTTGAAATTTAAGAATAGAAAGAAGCATAGTTAATGTTGCATCTGGATCACCCCTGTAACTTGATAGTGGGCCTCCCCCTAATTGGAGTCGGCTAAATAATATTGCTCACCCTAACGGTTAGCATCTTTCCCTAATGGATTCACCATATCTTCAGGTAGCAAGAGAAAGTAAAACTGACTAGAGCTTGAAATGGATCCCTTACTCAAATCAGAATATACAACACCCTCTTCTTTTACCATGTTGTTATTTAGAGACAAATGAATGAGACACTCCTTCAGACACACCCACACTAAATGCCAAACCAAAGAGGAACCAGGTCATGTATGCTATTATGCTTTATGAGGTTTATGATGTTGTCGAACACTCATAAAGTAATTGTAATCAATCCTCTTCCTTAGTATATGGAGATCGGGAGATCAATGGATCTCTCAAGAAATGAATTTGAATGGGATGAATAAATGATCATGTTTAGCTTGAAACATGGGGGAGAGAGTTGTAAACCTTAACACAGTAACATCCTTATGTCATTACTAAATGAGGACTCTTATTTTCTGGGTAAAATAATGTGTTATACCCTTATGAAGAATTCGTGAATGCATGAATTTTCATTTATGTTTATCTAAAGATCACTAATGCGGCAAAATAAATGAAATGAGTATATGACTCAAATTGGGTAGACTTTTGCATATGTTGATTGGGCATCGCAAATGAGTGGATATGTCATGTTGATGCGTTCCTTAAGGTAACGAGACCTTGAATGTATTTATGGTTGATGAAAACCGATGAGGTATTTTATAATATTTTTGGGTTTATTCGTGATGCCATGGTACTTCATGAGCGTTCTAAAACCTTAAAGTAATAAAATGAATGAGTGTTTGAGAGTTAGTATCTTCACAAAAGAATGTGGTTAATGTGATGTACATGGTGTGACATGTTGCTTTAATTTTCATATTTCAATTAGATGGAAAGTGATTAAACACATAGCAAGTAGCATGCACACAATAATAATTCTTCCAACCATACACCTCATGCAGAATAAAGGGTTTGGCTTCTAAATCTAAGCGTGGATCATCTTGACATCACGAGGATGTCAAGGAGTGAACCGACATATATCATATTGAGACATTTTGATACATCCTAAGGGAAGTTACTACGATGATGCTATATGAGTTCGGCCACAAGGGTTGCTGATGTAGAAGGCTCTTGTTGAACTACGATACACTCCAAACCTCTTCTCAAATAGGTGCAAACGAGGGAGGTACATGCAATATGGTAACAAGTGATCCACACACTAGGTTTCTCGATCCCCATGGGGTCAAGTGACACTTTCATGGCTTCACGCTAAAATTTAGCACCCTAACCTTAAGGATAATCCATTTAATGCTTATGATTTTGCTGAAATCCTTTAGAGGTGGATAAACTTATTTAACAAATTTTCAATACTCATCAAAGGCTTTTAAACTTTTAAGTTTAAAAAGAAGAATGATCCCCAGCGAAGTCACCAATGTGAGCAGACGATGTATCAATCCCGAGCGGCCATTGAAGGGCATCGGCCCCGTGAGATGGGGCATGGGGGTTTTTGAGAATAAGAAGATAAAGCATTAGAAATACTTGAGGCCTAAACCTCTAGACTATGTTACGGAGTCACCACCTAGATCAGCTCTTATGGGAAATTTGGTACAACCTAGATCTATTAAGCCTAAACTACACCATAGTATAGAGATTCAAGTTCGAATGAGTGACCTACTTCATCATTATTTGAGTTAAGATTACAAGCACATCACCATTTTTAAGATATTTCAATGATTATTCTAGTCATTTTTATTTATAATTAGCATTTATAACATCCACATGCGAAAAGTAATAAATAAATAAAGCGATAAACAAACAATCGTATACGAGAAATCAAGTAAAAAGGCTTCTATCCTAAAGAAGAGGGTAAATAATAATAATACATAATCGGGGTATAAAAATGGTCCTAAATACAATTGATCTACAAAATACATTTTTATATACAAATGTGATACTAGAAGGAAAAAAACCTAGCATACATCTAACCTAAATTCCCATGCATCCACAAAGGTTAGCACATGATATATCACAACAATCATGGCACAGTTAGTAATAATACAAGACTCGAATAGTCACATAAGTTTAGATTAGGATGATTGTTACTTGATGGATTAAAAATGGAAAATTTGAATTTTTGATGCACTTTTGTTTAGAAAATATTGGATCGATTATTGGGGAAAATGCATTTCTAGTCGTGGGGGGAACCTAAAACGGCACAAAGAATACATGAAGCTACACAATGATAGTAAAATGGGCCATCTACTCAAGAAATTGACCGGTACCCCTACTCCCCGATTAGTCGCAACCAGTTTCATGGTGAGGCCGATACCGATCTAGTCAACCGGGATCAGCCCCTTTCGAAAATAAGGAAGGGGATGGGGGGTCCTGGTGACCCAAAATGATATCGGTCTCATCATACTATACTAGCATAGCCAGTAGGCCACTACTGACCTGATGTTGATACTTCTCTAGTGGTCAGGTCAGTGGTCTGACAATGAGGTACTGATCTGATGGCTTGAAAAGACCCCAAAAGCACAAAAAATGCAAAAAAAGTAAAGAAAACACACCAAGCATCTCCAAAAGCTCTAAATCTTACCCCTTCAACGTGAATCCACAAATTTAGTAGCCAGAAACATCGAAGAACAAGGTCCTCTAAGCCTTTTTTGTAGATTTTTTAAAGAAGGAAATGTAAAGTGGATTTTGAGGAGGGAAAAGGAAACCCTAAGAGTTAGATTTTCATCTCTAACTCTCTGGAACCCAAAGAACTCAATCATCTTTGGAGAAAAAATGGAGGAAAATGATTGAGAGGAGATTTTCCCACACATTTTCCCTAATACCCTAACTTTTCTCTCTCTAACTTTCTCTCACCCAGTTTGCTTAAGAAAAATTGAACCTTCCTCTAAAAACTAATTTTAAGGCTTATATAGCGAGTCTAAAAAAGGTAAAAGGGATAAAAATAAGGGTAAAATGGTAAAATAAAATGGCTAAAATGGGTTGAAAAATAGCAAGAACCAGCCTTACATTATGTACAAGGTCGGTACTAGTCCAATCTTTAGGAGCGGTCCTAAAGGTCGGACCGGTATAGTCCGATGTTGAGACTAGTCTGATTATCAGATTGGTATCAAGCCAATTCGGTCGGGGTATGGTTTTTTTTGGATTTTTCTTGGTTTTTAGGTGGTTTTGAAAAGTTTAAATGGTTTTGGATTAATTGGTTCGGACAGTTTTGGTTTCCAAAGGCCCAAAGATCTTTTTCGGATATCCCATGCTCGTAGTTTCATGATCAATTTTCTCGATACTTACACTAATGATCACAGTACCGTGATAAAAAATCACATCAGAAAAAAATAAGTTTCTAGATTATTAATTTTTCAGTTTAAGTTGATTTTTAGTCCAAGTTTCAGTTCTAAGGAGTTTTTAACACATAATCAAAAAGAAAAGTAATGAAATGAGGTATAGGGGACTTACTTGGGAATGACATGTAACCCCTTTTAACTTAGTCCCGATTTAAAATACCCTTTTAAATTACTTTGGGTTTTAATACTTATTAAATTACAAATAATGATAATAAAAATAGAAACAAATGAAAAAAAACTATTTTATTTAAGAAGAAAAATAATATAGTCTTTGATTTGCTTAACCTTTCAATTTAGAATCCACATTATATAGATTTGTTCATTTATTTCTTAAAATAGCTGATAAAAGAACAATTAAAATTGAAATGGGTTGGTATTTGGGAGGTGTTTAGGTTAAAGAATTAAGTTGAGAAGTAGATTAGTAAAAATAGAAACGAATTAGGAAAATTCCTTTTATTGTTAAAAACTTATCTAAGAAACTTGATTAAATGATTCACAAAATAAATAAAAGAAGATAAATTAAAATGCTATAATTTCTGCTTACGAGAGAGTTAAAATTTTGGTCCTGAAACATTAAAATTTGAGCTCTATTTATAGAGTTTTGGGGCTTAAGTTCGAATAAAAAATAAAAAATAAAAAAGAAAATGAAATGAATTAATGATGATTGATTGCGTATAGATAACATCAATCTCGGTACTGTGGTTGATGATCTCGCTACCAATTTTAGGTTATCTGAAACAAAAAATTTTGGAAAAGGCAATTCATCAGGAAACAACTAATCATGGTACTATGATTGATGATGACAATACCAAGACCATGATATCGGTACCATGATCAAAAAGATCATGATGCCACATCATGTTGTTTTCGGTCAGAAATGGGTTTTTACGAAGGGTAAAAAGGGTAATTCATTTCTCATCTAATTCCAAGAATAAACTTAAAATAAAAAAATTTAGATTCATGTGGTATAAAATTAAATCTTTCATCAATGACTTTCGGTGCTATAAAATCATGCTCACACCTACAGAGCTCTATGTAGGTCTGCCCCTAGTGATTGGTTCTTTTCCTCGAGTGGTAATATATATGATGCACCTAAGTCATTTTTTTAGTTACTTATTTTGATGTATTTACACTTTTCTTGAAACATGAAGAATATCATTTTCGAACAATTAAGATTTATCTTAAATGCACTTGGCAAAAGGAAAGTCCAAGGGTAACATTAATGATAACTTATTGTTGAAGCATCTATAAAGGGAAAAGATAATTGAAAATGGGTCTAACCATAAATATAACTTAAAAGGTCCAAGGCTACACTATAAACATTATAGAGGTGATATACTAAATTGCTACAATAAGGGGGATGATTCAATAAAGATTTTGTTGAACCCAGCTTAATAATACTTCATAGTTTATTGAGTTTTGGGAATAACAAACTAATGAGGATAGTGAAATTAATTATGTACTAAGTAGATTCTTAATTAAGAAGCAAGCATGAGTTTTATTCAAGTTAAACAACTCAGATTGGAATAGGTTTAGTTAAGTTATGACTTAGTGTAGCGTAGAGTTGCGGTGCTGAGCTAAGGAATAGCAGCAAAGCAACTCAGATTCAAAGTTTACTTGATATATATCAACATAAGTTGAGTTACTTATTTGCAATGTTGAGTATTATGACACTATAACTTTAATGAATTATGTGCAAACAAAATATTCTTGTTTGACGTGTTTGAGGTTTAAAAAGGATATGAATTTGAAAACAAAGGAATATTCATGTGGTCCAAACCATTAAAATGTGTCAATACGAATGTTGGCGTGTAATCACTAAAGTCTAAGATAAAAAAAGTATTTACTAATAAGTGCTAATTTTCCAGCATCACCGCACCACTACAACTTTAGCAAGTGAAGCAATCACATTTCTCCATGTTGTATCTTGTGCTCTCTCATCCAACAGATAAACTTGAGGAATCAAAGTTTGATGAGAAATTAATCAATGGATTAATCTCACGCTGTAATGGATAAAATTGCTCTCTCTCTCTCAACAGCTTTAAATCTATCTCAAATGGGAAGAACTTAAAAGAGGTGAAGAGAAGAGATGTTGGAGTTTAAGTCAAGATGATAAGTTGCAACGGTTAGTTTCACAAATTTACAAGTATAAAAAAAGACTGAAGTAGACGTTTACAATTTGGTGAATCACCTAAACTTCTAAAGAGCTGAAACTCTGTACAATCAATCATATCCTTCAAAATTCCTCAAGCAATCTCAAAAAGCAAACACATCACTCTTAATATGTTTGTAATAAAAAGAAACCAATAGACTTAGAATTAGCCAAGTTATTCATTGTAAAGGAACCAGCAATTTTTAAGTTGAGTTTCCATTCTTGTAATCAATTTCTAAATTGAGTGATTGCAATTTGAGAATAGTACTTAAAATGTATTGAGTGGTAGTTAGCTTTGAAGATACTCGCTTGTAAGCCTACCCATTGTCAAAGGCTTCTCTTCTTGGAAAAAGGAGTTCTCACTAGTGGATTAAAGCTCGGAAAAGAATCTTGGGACTAGAGGTAGGCTAGGGGCCGACCTGGAATAAATCTCAGGTGTTGAAATTCCTCAAACTTTATCTTTATCTTTGCCAATATATTGCTTAGCATAAGCATTAATTTCTCTCATTTTATTTAAGCTTGAAAAATCAACCCAATTTGGGTAAGTATTACTCAACACATCTTGGGACCAAACCAAGTCAGCCTGAGTTGAGTCGTTTGTGTAGTATTATTTTAATAGTTTGCACACAATGGCATTTCAGTCAGCATACATTAACAAACTTGTAAAGATTTTTAAAGATAAAATTAAACAATTTAAATCAGCATTCAATCCCTCCTCCTCTAACCGATCACATACGTTTTCTAGGACAAACAGATTTGAGCCAAACTAGTATACACATTAAATTCTATTTTAAATTAAAATATATGTACCAAGATTTATGTTGTTGATAGAATCCAACTGTGTGTTTGAAGATTAATTCAAGTACAACATGTAACATTCACACAGATCAAGGTACCTTTGAGAACTTGCAACTAATAATATGAGATACTCTGTGAATCTATATAAATAATAACTAATGGGTTGAAGTTCTATAGATTGACACATGTAGAATAGATTTTCAATAAGAAAAAATCTAATGTCTCCAAGATGTGTTGTACATACTCTCTTATAATCAAATGAAATTTAATTATAATATGGTTTAATAAACAATAGGTTTATTTTTTATTTTTTCCAACAATTTTATTTCTTCATTTCTAAATATTATGTCTTAAGTGTCTTGTTCTCGTAAGATGGTTTTCTTGCAATGAATGTGCATTACAAATTAACAAATGATTAATGTTTTTTTTTCAATTAACAAACTCTTCTTTTAAAAGATAATGTTATAGCATCAATTATCACACATACGCTACAAACAATGTGTCATCTCAGCTTAATGTGATGAATAATTTTAAAATGTTGAATTGACACCATGTGATGGGTTCCACAAAAGGAAATCAAACCCCGAAACAATTCTACAAATGGTTCCATAAACGAGCCAAGAACCCAACGATGTTATTGATCCAAGTGGAAGCCAAAGTTGTTTTCTCAAGTGGGAGCCTTGATCGTTATAGAATTTCTTATCCAAGTAGGATTATAAATATGAGCTTAAAGGAAAGAATTATGAGTTACGATATACAAATAAGATATGTTTATGAAGACTTGGAGCCTAAGTGATTAAAGTGGAAATTAGTTTCACTTAAAATTATTGTGAGTGTTTAAAGAGAGATAGTAGTTGTGTGTGATGGAATAAGAATCAAGTTGACAATTCTTGAAGTATAAAAGGCTATTAAGAACAAGTGGATTCTCAATGTAAAGATAAAGCACCCATCTTATAGTTAAAGGATATGTAAATTCAAATTGATAAAATGTTATGAGAATATATCTTTACACTTGCGAGATTTACATCTATATGTACTAACCTTAGAGTTACATCAAGTTGTGTAAAGACTTTTATTCTCACTTGAGAATTATCATGAGAGATCTATGTGGAACAATCAAGAGGGCAAACAAAAGGTATCCTTAATTGAATAAGCCAATTTATGATCTCATGTAGTCCTAAGGTTGTGGTTTTTTGTGGTATATATAATGGGATTGGAACCATTACATGTACACCATACTAGTTAAAAAATAGTTATAGAGTAACTTCATGATGTAAGTCATGGAGTAGTTTGCATATGAAATAGATATCAAGATCTCAATAGATAGAAAAGATAATTGATATCTTTGTCTGTAGTATCTTGCACAAAAAAGAGTTAGGAAAAGATTCCGTATGCTAAACTATAAACTCATAAGTATTTGTATGACTAAGAACATGATTCTTACTTAAATCATTTTTCGAGAAACTACTTCGTAGTGGGAGAATATGGAAAAATTTTAATATATGATACTATGTATTCTATGTTATACTTCAACTTATATCACCCATGTCATGTGCATCGAAATAGTATATTACTCCTTTCATCTCATTTTAAGTGTCTTTTTAGTCTTTTTATCTTGTTACATTTTAGGTGTGACTTTAGATTATCAATGCATGCATGTTTTATCATATTTCTTATAATCTTCCCTAATATTAGTTAGGAGAGATGTTATGTACTAATGACATTATAATTTGGTAATTAAGAAAAAAGAAATTTTATATAAAAATGCAAATGGTACATAAGTCATTTCATTAGTGTAATAAAAAAATATTTTTAGTATTGATGAAATTCTGGAAAGCAATTTAAAAATGGAAAGATGGAATAGTTTATTCTAGTAATAGAGCGCTAAAAGTCAATTAAAATTTTTTTGAGATACTTATGAAAGACCAATAATGCTTTGAGTTGTGAGACCTTATAGAATACATAGATGTATATTAGTTGAGGTTATAGCTTAGTTTATGTTTTTCCAACAAAGGCTTAAGAGATTGCTTGGCAATAGAGACTAGTGAGTCATATTATGCTAAGTTCTCTATACAAACCACCTTTTATTTGGAGTGATAGTCAAGCATCGATATTGTGATGCGATAAGCTCAAATTATTATAGTAAAAAAATAGCATCAAGTATCCGTTAGTTAAAAGCGACTTAGTAACACGAGGTGCTTATATATTTATATATGAAGCATGCCTTTATATATATGTGTGTGTGAGATATATTAAAGGGTTAAGTATGTCTTGATTATGTGGTTACCTCATTATTATATCTTCCTAATTATGAATGATATGTGTGTTATACGTACGTATATTATTTTTTATGCATAACATGTCTAATAGAGTAGTATAGTCCACTCACATGGTTGTTTACTCTAATGTCATCATGATGTTATGTATTAGAATGATATTGATTTTGAAAATAATTTGTGCCATTCAGGAACCAATTCAAAATCGTTAATCTACTTGTTTAGGAAACAAGGAAAGTTGCATTGTATAGAACATTGTGTACCAATTCTAAAAGGAACTCGGGTAGGAATTGTGTAGTTTTACATGATGATAGGTCATATTCTTTATGAATAGCTAAAGGTAGTTCTTAGAGAAGAACAATGAAACCTTTAATGTTGTTATTCGACATGATAAAATATGTGCTCCTTTATAAGGGTAAACAGACGAGAACATTATACACATTGTACTAGATCTCGACTTCTCTAATGTGAGACTGTAGTCCATTAAACTATAGTATCATTAGAATTTACCCTCAATACTATTGAGTTATCTTGTATAGTAACGACTACTAAGAGAGATTTTATCAATTACAAAGAGATTATGATTATATTCTATTTGAGAGTGATTGGTTGGAAAATGAAACTAATCTAAGGCAAATAATGTGCGCTATATATCAATGTGATATTTTTATAAAATACTATATATAAACTTGTATCGTTGAGTGTTAATCAAAATAATCTGGTTAGACCTTAACAGGTACATAACGTTTTCTCAATACAAGACGTTTATCTATCTGCATAGGTAGCACTCAACATAGTCTTGGCATACCCTAACAGGTGCAAGACCTAGTAATCTTAATATTATGTCGATTGAAAGACTTCACAACATAAAGTAGATTTGATAACTATTGGTCCTTAGAAAGCTTGTAAACAACCGCAAAGGGGGTCATGAATGCGAATCTTGGTTACTTTCAAGATTTATGAAAATTATTTAACCAGGTTAAGTTTTGAGATGCGTGCTGAGTTGTACATGCTGAGCTGGTCTAAAAACTTATAAAAGGCTCAGCTTCACTAGCACAATTTATCTATAATCTCATGCTGAGTACTCTACTTAGCACGGATCAGTTTTTCAAGCAAATTACTTAACGATAGAAAGAATGATGAATGAGTTGGGCACAATAAAAGTAAGCGAAAGTTTAAAACTTCAACACTTGATTTAATCCTGGTTCAGCCCTGAGCCTACCTCCAGTCCCCAAATTCCTCCTTCGAGACTTAATCCACTAGTGTTAATTACTTACTTAGGCGGAGCATCCTTTATAGGGGGTAGACACATTTTTACAGAAAGTACCTTTCTTTCTAACTACCACTCAACTCAGTTTGGGTACCCTTCCCAAACTGACACTCAGATTTGAATTGAAAGTGTGAACTGAATTCAACTTATAAAACGTTGAATCCTTACAATTTTAAATCTAAGTAATTGATTCTCTCTATTACAAACTGATTTGATATGGTTTGTTTACTGGTTGCTTGAAAGAGGAATTTCTTGAAGTTATGAGTAATTGCGCAGAGTTTCAGCTTTTAAAGAAATTTGAGGTCATTCACCAAGTTTGAATGCCTGCTTCTGTCTTCTATTTATACTTGAAGCTTTGCTAAGTAGCCATTACAAACTTTTCATCCTTGTAGTTCTTCAATTTCTCTTCTCTTCATATCTTTCGAATCTTCCCATTGGAGATAGATTCTAGGACGTTTAGAGATAGAAATTTGTACATTGAGGCACAATAAAATCTTGTTGAGAAATTCTCTTTTATCTTTAATCAAAATGGATTGAGAGAGAGGTGCGCGAAATGCAACGTGGAATTTGTGATTGGTTGATATTGCTGACATTTGCAGAGACAATGGTGATACAGAGAAAATGGTGCATGTTAGAGGATTCTTTTTATCTCGGACTTTAATGAGGAATCTCCAACATTCCGTACTGACAACTTTTTGAATTGTGAGGACCACTAGAAATCTTCATTAATTTCAGCTCTTTTTAACCTGAAAAGCATCGAAGGAATATTCTATTTCTCACAAAAGATGTTAGCAGCACAGGTGTCATTTAATTCTCTAAGTGTCAATGAATTCATCTTATAATTAATAAAAGCTACTCAGCACAACTGAGTTGATATACTTCTAAACTAGGTAGTACTCAGCATAGACTCGGCTTTCCCACTCTAAGCCATAACTTAACTAATTACTCAGCAAACTGAGTTTTTTCCCTTAAACAAACTCAATTCAACTTCATTAATTAAGAGTATACTTAGTACTCAATTAATTTGATTGTCCTAGTCAATTTGCTATTTCCATAACGTTTAAGTACTATGAAGCACTATTAACTTGGGTTCTATAATCTCTCCCATTTTGGATAAATTGCAAACCATGTTGTGAGCATGGGATTTTGTACCAGCTCACGCGTTCGATGATGACGGCTTTTTCAGGATTTTATCCTTCAATCACACAATTTTCAAGTATCTTAATGCATCCGAATGAGAATTCTCCTCATCTCTAAATCAAAAGGAAGTTTTTAATAAAATTATTTAATTTTATTCAAAAATTAATTAAAAAAATTAAATAAATTAAAAAATACAAAAAAATACATAAAACATGATGGAAAATCTGATCTGGGGATCCGCATCACCAAAGGCAGGCGAGCCGAACCTCGTCGAAGGGGGCTCGGCAAGGCTGCCTCGCCAAGCTTTGGCGAGGCACATGGCTTCGCCAAAGCCGCCACAAGGGGCCTCGCCAGAGTTTTTTTTCCGGCAAGACCCCTTGCCAGAAAATCTTTCCTTTTTTGGATTTTTCGGGATTTTCCCATAAATAGTAAGATCATTTTCGATATTCATGAGCCCGAAATTTTCAGACAAAAAGATATAGCTTTAGAACGACCTTTGCTTCTAAGAATTAAAACGAACAATTTTTGGACTTTCTACTACAATATTTTTACCTAAACTTAAAGGACGAGGAGGATTTCTCAAGGACCGATCAGATTCTTCGATGTGGATTCGTTAAGTAAGGGTAAGCCTCTGAGTCCCTAGAACTGCAAATCTCATGCTTTTAGTGTTTGATTTCTTCTTCTGATTTCATCTATGAACCTAGAATTTTAATTATTTTTATTTTATTTTCAATTGTTGTAATTCTTCTTCATCTTTTTCTTTATTATAAGGAGATGTATGTTAGAACACCCCCACGAAGG
>CATIWQ010147941.1:0-28566 GCA_949673415.1 Euphorbia schlechtendalii | reverse complement strand
TTAAGAAGCTGGTGCGTATTTGAAAACTAGAATTAAACAGACCTTGCTTCACTACCTTTTCTATGTTCTATTATGGCTTTTGGGTTGAAGTTATGTGTAATAACATAAGCATAATGTAACTATCCAAAAATCTAGTTCAACATGGGAGGATGAAGCATGCCAATATAAGAAATCACTTCATAAGGGATCATGTGCTAAGAGGATATGTCAAATTAGAGCATGTTCCATCAAATGATCATCGCGTAGACATTTTTACAAAGCCCTTCACAAAGGAGCAATTCAACATTCTCAAGGAGCTTATAGGCATGTTGAATCCAATTTGAAGAAAATTTTAAGAAAACGGTGAAGTTTCCAAAGATATATCAAAGTGGTGTGACTTAATTGAAGTAATACATATCCAATCAGATTGGTAAATCTAGTAGTTTAAGTTCTTGTGGTAAAGGTAAAATCTCACTTATAAAGAGTTTTTAAATTTAAACCATTTTACCTAAACTATAGTGATTTTCTAAGTTGGTTAATATGTAATTTAATCTTATCATTTACTTTAATCTTTGCTTGTGTAAGGGACACATATTGTCTTGTAATTGAGAAGTCTACAAAAAGAGGACTTAGGCCAGAGAGAGATTTTTACTTATGATTGCAAATGTTTATTTCTCAAAATCCCTAATTTCTTTTCTCTCAAAGCTTTCTACTCAAAATCAATTGTAATGGCATCTCCAAATGAAGATCGTACTCTTGATGATTTTTAATTTATGTTGAGGGATAAAGCCTAAAGAAATATGTTCATCAATAGAATTGGTATGATGGAGAAAGTCATTTTCCCTCAAGGGACCATCTTTACCTCAACCAAATGGTATATTAATGAGAGATAATATGGACATGTCTATGAAGTGGACATGAACAAGATGTTGAAGAATGAATTATTGAAGAGGGTTATCAAGGAGAAAAACCTCAAAAATTTATTTTTCCTTGAAAGTCTTGCTATCAAGGAGACAATGAAGAGTTTCGAGACCAACTTGTATTCTATTGGAGGATTTCAAGATATAGTGGCAATAAAAGTTAGAGGAAAGTCTTATTTTGTGTTTACTAAGGTAATTGGGAACATATTAAAGATGTACACCAAAAGAGTAGAGCTAAGGAAGAATGGTGATGAATAGATGGTAGATATTCCAGAATATTAGGAGTTGCCCAATGATTATAGATCTGGAGAAATAATGGTATTTGGGATGTCATGGAGAGCCAAAGCTTTCCATGAGCTTTTTGGTTAAATGTGTTTTTCCTAAGAGATGCTCCTTATCTATCTACACTAAGTTTGAGCAGTGCATCATCTATCACATGGTGATGGGTAATGAACTAAACTAGCTGGTGCTGATTCTCCACCACTTCACCAAAGTCACCACTATGTTCCACTATGGGTATCTTATCATGAAGATAGTGAAAGCTCTAAAGATAAATGTAAAAGGATTTGAAAGAACAAGAGGAAACTACATCTTACTTGTGAGGAAAATCTTTGATCCAAGGTATTTCAAGGCCCTCCAATCCTTAACAGTCCATTCTGGATATACCAAGATCTAGAATCTCAAATTAAAGAAGGCTAAGGTTAAGAAAACCATTTTGTTAGAAGATGTATAGAAGGAAGGAGGATTTGGACTTCAAGATTGATGATGATGAAGAGGCTGAGTAGGAGATAGAGATGAAATTTTCATTAGGAAACATTTGAAAATGCCAAAAGTTGTAGTTAGTCCAGCAGCAAAGAAAACAAGGAAGAAAGTTAGCCTTATAAATCAGATGAAGGAAAAGGTCCCTACTTAGGGGGAGCCTAAGAGGAAGTTGAAGCTAAAGACTTGAGATGAGTTTATAGAGGAGGATAGGAAGGTTGAAATAGTTGAGGAAAGCGAAGGGGAAATTGATGCAACAATTCTACCCCTCCTAGGCCTAAGTTTGTGGAGCAAATAAAGAAGATGACTACCATTGAGATTGAGCAAGAATTGAGAAAAGAGAATGAGGAAATATTCTCAAGTAAAGTTGGATGCAACAAACTTATTAAAGCAAGCTCAGAAAAAACTCAAGGGGACTCAAAAGAAGAGGAGTTCCTCTAATAGAGCAAGAAGAAACCTCAAGCTTGTGGAGAGTGAGGATGACATTGAAGAGAATAGCAAGGATAATTTTAAAAAATCCTCCTCTTGTTCTGACTCTAATGCTCTAAGGAGCAAGTCAAAGAATCCACACATTAAGTTGAGTTGCATGAGGATTATCCATCCTTGGATCAAATAACCATCCCACAAGTACAAAAATCACCTTCCCCCACACCTACACCTTCTATCTCTACTTCTAATCAAATTCTTTCCCCATGAAAGACCAACACTTGTTCAGAACCTCAAACTTCTCAAACATCCATTCCATCTCCTCAACAAGAGTCTACACCACCTCTTTTAATCTTTGAACCTATTATTTCTCTACCTTCTTCACCAAAACAAAATGAAGAACCATTAACTCTTCAACCAATTACCACTTTAACCTACCCTTTCTTCAAATTAAACTACTAACTCCTCAATCCCTTTGATTAGGGATTTTCTTCATACTGAGAACTACACTTAGGAGGAAACACCAATAATTGTAAGTAGTGCTACAACCAATGAAGTAACTCTTACTATCAGATTTTAGGTCCAAGAGGATTATGATGATTTGTCTATCTTAGAAAAGATTAGGGAGATAGTAAAGGCTATTAACTATCTCTCAAATCTAATGCTAAGTTAAATGTAGTAGTAAGCCAATCACTACTTATTGAAGAATTGATGGTATATAACAAGAAAGAGAAGGTTGTAATGCCTAAGTTTAAAGAGCACATAAGCATCCCTATGAAATCTATTTATTATGAAGAATTTGAACGCATCCAAGGGAGCTTGTTGATCGAAACGAACCACCTTTCTAAGGAGAGAGCTAAAAGCTTAGTCGACAAGATGAAAATTTTTTCAACTGGACTCATTGACTCTACAGCTCAACTAAATTCAACTATTCCTACTATCCTAACCTCTAACATCATTACCAATGCTATGGCTAGAAGAGTGAAGGGGAGTGTTGGTTCGCTTTAGCTTAGGTAATCGTGCAAAGAGGGGTGAATGCCAATTTAACTTATTCTTTTTGGAATTTAAAAATCTTTTACCAATTTATTTTAATGTGTACTTAATGCAATTTAAGGCTAAAACACAAACTACTCATCTTGTGCTGACTTAGTTTGTCTACAAATTGTGCTAAGTAAAATCTTACTCAGCTTAGGTTCGTTTTCAAGAAAATAAAATAGAGAGAAAGATGATTTATGAGTGCAAGTACTGTCATGGATAAAAGATATAGTTTAAGGAAAGTTTACACTTGAATTTTATCCTGTTTTGTCCCTTAGCCTACCTCTAGTCCCTGGATACCTTTTCTGAGCTTTAATCCACTAGTGATTCCTTCCTTTTACTAAGTAGAGAAGCCTTTGATTAAAAAGAATTTTACATAGTGGAACTCAAATTATAAATCATCGATTCCTTTACAAATGATTAGCTTAGCTAGATTCTAAGCCTAATAAAGTTTCTTTCCACAAACAAATTGGAAATGGTAGTTTGCTTTGGATTGCTTGGTTTTGAATTTCGAATGCTATGATTACTTTAGTAGAGGTTCGCCTCTTAAGAAATTCAAGGTGATTCACCATATTGTTAACATCTGCTTGATGCTCAATTTATAGTTTTAGAGGTTTAGAAGTAGCCCTGATAAACTTCTCATCTTGACTTGCTCTTAAAAAATCACTTCTCTTTGCAGCTTTGAAATTTATCCGTTTGAAATAGATTTGTGGACATTTAAAGACAATGACTTTGAACATTGAGGTGCGAGATTAATCTATTAATCTATTTCTAGCCAATGACTCATTTATCTTCAAACAATGTAGTTGAGAGAGGCGAACGAGATAACATGGCTAGCTAAGATTAGATACTTTTACTGACATTGCAGATGGGGCACCGATCCTAGAAAATAGTGAAAGTTAGAAGATACCTTTTGATTTCTCCTTGAGCGAGGATATCCCAATATTCCGTACTGACACCTTTTGGTAGTGAGGACCACATAAATATCCCTTTTGCTTTCAACGGTAGTACCTGAAAAGCATCATGCATGAATATTGTATCTTCACAAAAAATGGTTAAACGCACATGTGTAATAGTATGTCAACATCGTAAGAGTTATTCAATTTTCACTAAGAATAACTAAGTAGAATCACTCAACATATGCCAAGTTATATCACATAAACAATGTAACAAAAAGCTACTCGGCATTTGCTATCCTAAGCCATAACTTAATTAAGCTTATGTCAAGATGACTTGTTTTCTTTAAATCAACTCAAGTTGAATTACTTATTTAAGAGTTTGCTTAGTATTAATTAATTTCACTATCCTATGTAATTTGTTATCTCCCAAACTTAAGTACTATGATGTAGTATTAACTTAGGTTCAATAATCTCCCCCCATTTTGGAACAATTAACAAAGTAGGTAGTAGAAGAATTTAATCAAGAGTTTCTAGATATAGGCATACCTAAGAAGTGATGTAAGACTCCCCCATGCTAAGTGAACTTCCTTAAGTAGCATAGACTCCTCCATGCTGAGTGGATTTCCTTTAGTCAGTATTAGGTCCCCCATACTTAGAGAACTTTTCCTTGATTTGAGGCTTATCTTACTCAATTTCTCCATTCTAGGTGGTCTTAGTTGATTCTTGTAACAATTAAACTTATGCAAAAACCAACATATAAACCAAAAAGTTAAAAATCTCCAAACTTGAAGAAAATTTCTAACTTTTTATAGATAATTGGTAAGCACACTAGTTGTTTCCTATACTAAGTTTTACATGCTACGCTATTACAAAATTTTCTAATATGCACATCTAAATATCTCCTTTGCTTTGTGTTGCCTCTTCCTCTTAGAGCCTATGGTGTAGATGAAGATCCTAATGTTCCTTAACTTGGTTTATTTCATAGTCTCTATTACTTTGGTGGATGTTGTGGCCTTATAGGAAGATGTTCCTTCTCTTGTTGGGAAGTTTTACGTGCATCATAAGCTACCTTCTCCTCCTTTGTTAACCATTCCGCCACCAACTGGTTGATAAAAATATTAAAGGAGTCTATAGAATGAGTGAACATCTCCTATTTACCAACGAGAGTTGGCTGAATCTCATTTACAAGCTGTTCCCTGCCAAGTGAAGATAAAACCTCTTGACTATTTAGCTCTTGAAGGAGAAAATGGTGGCACGAGTGAGATGAGCAATGAGATTGAAGCCATGATAAGTAAATTGTTAGAAGCATTGTAATAGACCTTTTTGAATTTTGTGGCTGATGAAACAATCTTCATTTTGGCCATAATGTTAACTATTCTTAGACACAAAGCATTGATGGTCTTTGCATTGAAGTCTATGTCCTTTACATCTCCTATTTGCCAACTAGAGTTGGCTAAATCTCATTCACAAGCTATTACCTGCCAAGCAAAGATAAAACCTCTTAACTATTTAGCAATTGAAGGAGAAAATGGTGGCACGAGTGAGATGAGCAATGAGATTGAAGCCATGATAAGTAAACCGTTAGAAGCATTGTAGTAGACCTTTTTGAATTTTGTGGCTGATGAAACAATCTTCATTTTGGCCATAATGTTAACTATTCTTAGACACAAAGCATTGATGGTCTTTGCATTGAAATCTATGTCCTTTACATCTTCTATCCTAGTCTCCATATGCAATTGAACTTTGTCTTCAATCTCATTGATCTGATCTACTAGGACATTCAATTTTGTATGAATAGTGAATCCATTTTTAGGGTCCATTGATTCACTTGATCTAGAAATTGTTCCCATACCAGATATTAACATCCTTTGAGAGTCTTTGACAGCATCAGTCTATGTTGGCCTTGACCATTGCACATGCTACATTGAATTTTTTATCTAGCTCATTCTATTTCATCACCTGTGTTGGCATTGATAGTTGCAAATGCTGTGTTGGACATCTTCTCCATGGAATTGCACATGTTGTGCAAGATGTCATTATTTGTGTCAAGCTTGGTTAAAATGGCTATTAGAAGCTTATCTATGCTGGTCTATATAGATGCTTGCTCCTCTCTAAACTTGTGAAACTGAGTAGTCTGAGCTGCCATTACTTTATTGATACTATTGAGTTGCATAGTAGCAGCATCAATGCTACTCTTTACCTTTCCTGCCATTTTATTGGCTATTACATTTTGAGGTTAGAATATACGAGACAACAACATTCAACTGAGCCACAGAATCAAGCCATTGAGGATCAGTGCCATTGAGGATTAGTGATATTTTATCTACCAGACTCTATGCACTCTCTTTGACCAAATGATAGTGGATTGTAAGCAAACTCCCCTAGATCTTCTCGAATTCTTCATAGTTGATTGATTCCGAGGGGATGCTTAAATGTGCATAAAATTTTGGTAGAGTGGCTTTCTTCTTCCTTGCTGATTTTGTCAAATCTTCTGATAGTAGCACTTGGCTTACTACCACATCCAAAGCATCATTTATTTTGAGAGCAGTGTATTTTTCCCTCACAAGATCTCTAATCCTTATTAAGATGGATGTTTCATTAGAGTTCACTTAGACCTGATCACTACTAGTAAGGGTTACTTCATTGGTAATAAAATTTGCCTCGTCACCACTTACTTATGTTTTTTCCTTATGAGCATAGTTATCAGTATGAGGAGCTTCCTAATTAGAGGGATTGAGGGCATAGAGGTTTGGTTTAAAGAAGGGGTAGGTATGGGATTGGTAGAAGTTGGAATTTGATCACTTTGTACATTTGCTTTTGGGGAGGGAGGTGGAGAAATAGTAGTTATATGTATAATTGAGGGAGGTGGAGAAATAGTAGTTATATGTATAATTGAAGATGGAATAGTTTTAGTAAGAGAAGGAACGATTAATGTTGTAGTTTGTGCTGGTGGTGGTGAGGAAGGGTTGGTGTTTTGTTGGGGAGAACTGGATTGAAAAGTAGATGGGGTCTGATGTACAGAAGAAGTTGTAGGATTTACAAAAGAAATGGGGATAGGATTTTCAAATGCTTGTATGTTGGCTGTTTTATCCAAGGATGGATCAGCCTCAGGCAACTTAGCCTGCTAAGTGGGAAGAGGTGATTTAGTAGATTTTCTTCAAGAGGTGCTAATTCTTCAAACAATTCTTAGCTGATTTCTTCAATCTCTTCATTACTCACTACAAGATGTAGTGATCTCTTAGGCCTGGTAGAGGCACTTCTCTTCTTTTGGACCCCTTTTTATTTTTTCTTAGCTTGTTTTTAATTCCTCAGAAGCACCAGGACTTATTGTGTCCTGATTTCTCTATCTCTTTCTCAACTCTTATGATAATTTTATGGCATACATTTGTTAAACCTTCTCAAAAAATTCAAGAATGGGAGGAGGAAGAGTAGATTTGTAGCCTCTGCTTCTTCTACTACTTTTTCGGCCTTTTCCTTCCCTTCTCTTTCAGCCTTAGTCTTCAATTTTATCTTATTCTTAGGGTGTGCTTTGGCACGCACATCTACTGCCTTTTTTTAGTTAGACTTAATCTCTTTTTCAATGTAGCCTCATTTACTAGGAGGCTCATAGTGGTCTTAGTCTTCATTAAATGTGCCCTAAGAAGGAGCTCATCTTCGATCCTTTCACTAAACTGCTCTTCAACTTCATCTATCTCAAAATCTTAATCTTCCTTGAGAACATTCTTTGGAATGATTATTAGCACAATCTTTGCCTTCTTCAACTTAATATCTTGGGCCTTGGTATACCCTTAGTGGAGCTTTATAAAAATTGATCTCTTTGAAGTGCTTGAAGTCAAAGACCTTTCTTAGTGGAAGCAAATGGTCTCCTCTTGATCTCTCATAGCCTTCCACGTTGATTATGAGGGCTTTCACTATAGCTTTAATGAGATAGCCATAGTGAAACATTATCGTGACCTTGGTGAGATGGTGAAGAATGAGCACTGGCCAATTTAGTTGATTTCCATTCACTATGTGGTAGACAATGCATCTCTCAAACTTGGTACAGCTTTTAAGAGACCCATTTTTGGGCATTAGCACTTTGGTCAAGAGCTCATGGCATGCTCTTTCCCTCTATGTTTAGCCTGATGCTCTGAATTTCTCCCAAACCATAGTCATTGGGAAGTTCCCAATCTTCCCGGACATTAGCGTAATCTTAATCTCCGTTCTTGCTAAAAAATGTACCCTTCAACTTCATATAGAGAATACTCCCCACCAGCTTTGAGGATACTAGATAAGCTTTCCCTCCAATCTCAATCGGAAGAATGTTCTTAATGACTGGACCATCAAGGAGCAGAAAAATCCTGAGATTCTACTACTTGATAACTCTTTGCAGCATGTTGTTCTTGATCACATCATTATAATCTACTTCATATATGGGCTCAAATTCCCTTTCAACTACTCCCCACTTTACTTGGGTAAAAATTGTACCTTCGGGAAAAAGGATCTTCTTGATGTCTCCAATGGTGTTGATGAAAATATTTCTTTAAGATTTGCCTCTCAAGAAGAACTGATTATTTTCTAGCTCGGGTTCTTCGAAGGATTATTGTGTAGATTGTTGTGGAGTTACCATTGCAAGTTTGCAAATTTGATAGAAAAGAGAAATTAGGATTTTGAGAAAGTAAGTGCCTTTTCTCTCCAGCCCACTTCCCTCATTTTTATGCATTATACCTGCAATAATATATGTGTCCTCTCCAAAGCAAAGATGAAAGTGAACGGTGAGATTCTACATGCGTTTAAAACGACTTAGTAAAATGCTGTAGTGTAGCCCTAAATGTTTTGAATTCAAAACCTTTCAATAAAGTGAATTTTAACTTTAATCGCAAAACTAAACTAACGGTGTTAACTTAAATTGAGTAAATACATGTTACCTCAATTGACTCAACACAACTTTGATCTATCTTGGACACTTGGCCATTTTTATGATATTTTCATCAAATTATACTCGCCATGCTAATTAGCTCTTTGAGAATGTTAAATTTCTCCTTTGCTAAAGGGTTTGTGAAAATGTCTGTGCTGCTCCTTTGAAAGAACATATTCCGATTTGACATCTCCTCTTAGCATAAGATCCCTTATGAAGTGATGTCTAATATTGACATGCTTCATCGTATGATGTTGAAGTGGATTATTGGATAGGTCAATTATGCTCTTGTTATCAAGCATAACTTTGAGGCATTTAGACTTTATACCATAATCCTCAGGTTGCTTCTTGATCCATAGCAGTTGTGCTACATAACTTCCTGCTGCCATGTACTCAGCTTCAGCAGCACTTAGCGTAATAGAAGTTTGTTTCGTACTGTACCAAGAGACAAGGCATTCTCCAAGGAAATGACATCCTCTTATGGTGCTTTTCGTATCGAGCTTGTCCCATCCAATCTACATCTATGTGTCCTCTTAGAGTGAAATTCAAGTTGTTTAGATACCACAATCCTGCATGAATGGAACCTTGAAAATACCAAAAAATTCTCTCAAAAATTGCTAAGTGAGATTCTCTGAGTATTGAATATCAAGCCTACTAGCAATTAAGTAAAGAAGTGAGCTAATAATACCTCTATAGAATTTAGTGTCTACAGGCTTACTGGCCTCATCATTACTCAAGATTGTGTTAGTTACCATAGGAGTAGATATTAGCTTTAAATGCTCCATGTCAAACCTCTTTAAGACTTCTTTGGCATACTTTGATTGGCTAATGAAGATTCCATCCTCACTTTGCTTGATTTGCAGTCCAAGGAAAAAGTTGAGCTCTCCCATCATTGACATTTCAAACTCGCTCTTCATTTTCTTGCTAACCTCTTTTCAAAGCCTTTCATCAGTTGCTCCAAAAATAATATCATTAACATATATTTGGACAAGCAACACATCTTCTTTCCTTCGCTTGATGAACATAGTTGTATATGCTTTGCCTCTGTTGTAGTCTTTGCTGAATAAGTAATTTGTCAACCTCTCATACCAAGCACGGGGTGATTGCTTCACTCCATACAGATCTTTCTTCAATTTGTAGACATGATCTAGATTCTTTGCATCTTTAAAACCAGGAGGTTGGCGCACATAAACTTCCTCTTGAATGAAGCCATTTGGGAAAGCACTCTTAACATCCATCTGAAATAGTTTGAAATTCATATGGGATGCAAAAGCACCGAGAATCCATGTTGCTTCAAGATCAGCTATTGGTGCATAGGTCTCATAGTAATAGATCCCTTCTTGTTAATTGTAGCCTTATGCAACAAGCCTAGAGTTGTTTCTAACAACAACGCCATCAAGCTTATTCTAAAAAACTGATTTTATACTGATGATTGATTTTCCTTTAGGCTTAGGAACTAGATCCCAAATATCATTGCACTTGAATTAGTTTAGTTCTTCTTGCATCAAGATCATCTGGTAATAATCTCCTTCTTTATCTTCAAACTTCTTGGGTTCAATCAATGAGATGAAAGTAGGATGGCTCATCATCTTGCTAAGCTAATTGCATCATGAATGGACTATGAAAATCATCAACAATACTCGCAATTGGGTGATTGCTATGAGTTTTAATCTCTCTTGGAAGACTCGAAGTCATAATAGGAGTCTTTGCACTAGGTTACTGAGGAAGAGCTTGATCTACTTCATTGAAGTTGATTGAAATATCTTCATCGACTTTTACTTCCTCAATTTGTTGCTCTAGTGCTGGGTTGGGAAACACAAAGAGTGGAATGCTGAGTTGATTTTCTTCTTGGTTTACTCTTTCTTCATCAACATCAAAGGGATGTCTATGTGCATTATTATTTTCATTGAAATCTAGATGCATAGACTCCTCCAAAAGATCGGTTTTTTGACATATATTCTATATGCCCTACTGTTAGTTGAGTAACCCAAAAAGATTCCTTCATCAGCCTTCGGATGAAATGTACCTAGCTGCTCCTTGGTATTCAAAATAAAACACCTATAACCAAAGGATCTGAGATGACCAATCTTAGGCTTGCGTCCTCACCAAAGCTCATAGGGTGTTTTCCCCAAAATTGGGCGGATTGAAACTCGATTAAGGATATAAGAGGTTGTTAATAACTTCTCCCCAAAAGTGCTTTGGTAGATTGTTATCTCTCAACATGAATCGAGCCATCTCAAATATGGTTTCGTTATTCCTTTCTACAACCTCATTCTGTTGAGGCGTATAAGGAGCAAAAAAGTTATGGTCAATACCATGCCCTAAACAATATTCTTTTAAATGGAAATTCTTAAATTCACATCCATGATCACTTCGAATTGTGCAAATTTTAAATCCTAGTTCATTCATTACCTGGTTACTGAGTTTGACAAAAGAATCAAATGTTTCATTTTGCTACTCGGTAAGACTACCCATGTGAACTCATGAAGTCATCCACTACAACCAAAGAAAATCTCTTTCCGCCCATGCTCATAGGTTGAATAGGGCGAAAAAGGTGTAAGTGTAGGAGCTCCAATTGACTCTTAGTTTCTACATTGTTAATTGATTCAAATCACTTTCTGGCCTACTTACTAAGTTAACAAGCTAAGAAAAGCCTATCTTTTTTTAAGATGATAGTGGGTAAACTGACAACTAATTGCTTTTGGCTAATTTGGATATAATGTTCATATTTATATTACCTTCTGTGCCAAAGCTATGAACTCTCCTCTATAGAAATGAGATAAACATTAGTGGAGCAAGGGGATAAATCAATCATATACAAATTATTAACTCTAGGAGCAAAGAGTATAGTAGAATTAATCTTACAGTCAATAACTAAGCACCTTATTGAGTCAAACATAACCTTTTTGCCTTTATCATAAAGCTAAGCTATGCTAAGCAAGTTCAACTTCAGTCTTTTGATAAGAGATACCTCTTCAATTGAAGGAGAAACCCCTATATTGCCACTTCCAAAAATCATCCCTTTTTAGTTATCTCCAAAGTTAACACTCCTAAATTTTTTGTGCTCCAATGAGATGAACTTCTTCTCATTTACTGTCATATGCCTCGAGCAACCGCTATCCATATACCACATTCCAGTGTCATCAACGAATCTCAAGCTCACCTGCAAAATAATTAAGTCTTTTTAGGTACCCATGCCTTTAGGCTAGGTCCTCCCTTTTTAGTAGTGCTTAAATTAATCCATTCATACTCATCATAATAACCACTTTCATGCTTGCATAACACAGTCACATGTCCAGCCTTCCCACAAAAGCCATAAGCTACTTTTAATTTAGGCTGACTCGCTTTCTTTTCTTTTTTTGAGTTACAAGTATGGTTACTCGGAGCTGGGCTATTAACTAGAGGAGGAACCCTTTCTTTCTTCAAAGTTGTAAAGTTAACAGTCAACTCATCTAATTGCTTAGTGAGCTTGCTGTTATACCCCTCATGATGGTCACCTTTTTCTTGAAGAAAGAGGATATCATGGGATAAGGAAGTAATAGTGTCTTCCAGCTCCTCACTAATTCCTCGATGTTCTTCCCTAACCGATTGGTCAATTTTATAACATCAAAGAGAACCTAGGTAAACTCTTCAATTGACAAAGGGATTTGAGGATGTATCTCAACTTGGGTGCTTTTCCCTTTGTTTCTCTCAACAATTGAGTCACTAGCAAAATTATTGCCATTTAAGGCTAATGGTGATGTTTCGCCTCTATCTTTGTCAAACACTATCAAGCAAAGGTTGACAGAATCATTTGCTTCTCCTTTAGACGATGAAGATTCTTTAGAGTAACTCCATGTGACAGCATGTGCCTAATTTTTCCACCCAAACTTCTTCTTGAATCTATCCTTCTTGTATTTAGGACTGGATAATTAGATATGACCCTTTACTACACAACCAAAACACTTGATTTCTTTTCTGTATACTTTCTTTTATCCTTCCTTGACTTCTCATCTATGATGAGTTGGCTTCTTTTTACTGGGAAACTTCTTCTTATTGAATCTCCTATCTTTCCTTATTAAGTACTTAGATTTTCTACTCAGTAGTACCATTTATTCATCCGAGTCTTCTTCACTGCTTTCATTGAATGAATCATCTTTGAGAAGAATTTCTCTACTCTCCTTTCCCTTCCTCTTACATTTATTTAAATCGTTATCATATTTCCTCAGGGATATTTCCTAACTTATCAAGGTGCCTATAAGCTCATCATAGCTATAGGTCATCAAATCATAAACCTCCTCGATAACGCACTTCTTGGCATCCCACTCTTTGGTGAGACTTCTTAGGATCTTCTTCATCATCTCCTCCTTGGTGAAATTCTTCACTAATATTTTGAGTTAGTTAATGATATTAACAAAACTGGTATTCAAGAATTGAATACACTCACTATCACTCGTAAAGTTTATCTTTGTCTCTCTAACTTTGTAAGTCCCCAACATAGGTGACTTCCAACTTCCTCCATATCTCCTATGCAGCCTCACACCTTAAAATTTGTTAAACTTGGACAAGTCTAACACATAATGTAAGTAGTTGATTGCTATCTCATTCTCCTTGAGGAGTATTAAGTTAGCATCATCGTAATCCTTAAGGTCAACAGGAACACGTTCCCCATTCCTCAAAATAGTAGGGATTTGAGGTCCTAATTCAATGGCTAGCCATGCTTGCTTACTTTGCGATTGGATAAAATTTTTCATTCTATTTTTCCAATAAAAGTAATATTTGTCATTAAAAAGTGGAGGCTTGGTAACAAACATTCATTCTTTAAGGAGTGTCGTCTGTCCATGACAGGGTGTGTAGTGTTAGACATGATGTATGCCCTAGAGGCAATTAAGGAAATATGTCTTAATTAGTTATAATGTACAAACAGTTTCAGATTATTAATAATAATAATTAAGGCATCTTTGTTGCTTTTTAGTGTGTTCAATTTATTTATGTATCTCGCTAGTATCATATATGTATAGTATTATATATATGCGCATTAATAAGACAAAGTTTGTGACTACTTCATAGCGTAAAAGTGCGAGGACATAGTGGGAGCTGTGTGGTATGAGAACTGCACATACGTGTTACTATGAATAGTCTATATATCCCTAGTCATAGTTTCATTGAGACTGGACATCAATGGAATAGACAAACTAGCATGTGTAGGCTTACTCCTTGGATCAGATCCAAGCAGCCGATCTCACAAGCTGAAGGTGGTACCTTGAGTTAAGACATGAATGTATTCGGGTAATAAATTGGAGAACTCTATAAGACAAACACTCGGAAATAACTATTTCCATATGTTGGTGTCATGTCTTATTGCAGTAGCAGTATAAGTATCCTCAAACTTGAGATACTTGTTACCTTATATAGGAGTTGCTATACTTTGGGTCATACTTATTCATATGTTGGCAATTAGGATGATACGGGTGATTACGGGTATAATGATGATCATATGTTGTTTAGCCGAGTAGTCAAGATGGGATCCATCGCTCTTATTATAGTGATATAATGGGAGATGTACCTTAGGGCTCCTTATTGAAGTAACACACTCATAAACCTCTGATCAGAGCATAAGATTGATAGAACGGGTTTCTAATCAATCTTGATACATGATGGCTGAGTGGTGTTCTTCGTAAAAAAGTCTAATTCTAGTATAGTTATGACTATTGCATGAGCTGACACTTACTTCAAGCTCAATAAATTAGATGGTACTTAACCTGATGGAAGGAGTGTATTGTATCGGTTCCTACTGCATAACCAGATCAAGTCACAAGCACATGATGTTCCAAGTATCGGGGGATCATAAGCCTTTGCTAGAAAAGCCCATTTTATTATCTAGAGCTATCGGGTTCCATATCGATCTGGAACATTGAGCCTAAAGGCTCCTAGATGGGAAGCCAAGTTTAGGCTAACCTTTAGAGGCTCAATACTTTGGGATCTTATGAGGTTACACACTTTGGGTCTTTACCAGACTAAGTAAAAAACCTATAGACTGGGTCTATGCCAAAAATATCTGTTTATCGAATTCATTAGAAGAATTATTAATTGGTTAGACCAAATTAATAATTAAAGGAAATAAAGATAAAAATAGGGAAAAATGCACGGAGTGAAGCAAGGGAATTTTTCCCAATATGAGTGGGCCCCAGATGAACACAGGATGTTCAAAGTGGGACCTGCATAGCTGCCCTGCTAAAAAGCTCGCAGGCCGCTAGCATGGGTGGAAATCCCACGCATGCTAGCAGGTTGCAAACCTGCAAGCGCTTCCCAAGGTAGCACTTGCGCGGGCCTGCCATGCAAGCCCAAGCTTGCGGCCCATGGTAAGCTCTCTATTGCTTACCTTGTGGTAAGGAGCCATGGGTTAGATCGCGGATCCAAGTGATCCACGGGCCTAACTCGCTTGTGGGATGGGAATATTCCCATCCCACATTGAGTTTTAGGAGGAGTCTAACACTCCCCCTTTTCCCTATATATAGGCCTCCAATTCTCTTTTTTTCACACAACACAAATTATTTCAGCTCAACTTTTCTCACTGAGTTCGGCATCTCTTTCTTTGTTCATTGTGCGAGATCCTTCACGAGTTTCTCCAAACAACGAAGAATTTCTTTAGAAGGCTCTTTCTATTTGAAGAGAGCCTTCTCAGTTTATATTTTCGGGTTGGTCTTCCAGCAGTCTAGCAGCTATTTTCTACTAACGGGTTTTATATTTAAGAGGTTTTGGTCGGTATAGATCCGTGTTGATCAATCATAGAAGCTTTCCTATTTTGGAGGCTCATGCTATTGAAGTTCTACCTAATTGCTCTAAGGGAACGTCGCATCAAAAAGAGAAAGATAAGCACAAGTCAACTGGAAATGTCCTAAACTTAGATGCTAGGTCTCTTTTATATGTTTTTTAAGCCTATTACCATCTATGGAATGTTTTAACTTAGATTATATCAATCATGGCATGCTTAAAAGATCCTTTAGGTTAATTTTAAGTTTTGAAATTTTATCTTACTATGTTGGATGTTCAATAACTTTCTTGATTAACCAACAAGTGGTATCAAATGCTTTATGTTATGCATGATTGAATATAATATGTTAAAATTATATTTTCTATGAATTGATTAAAGTATGCTATGCATGACTTAGGTTTCAATTCTTATTATAGAAAATGACATGATAGCTAGATTAAGGTTTTGCTCAAACTTATTCTAGGTGATTATAATATAAATTAGAAATGTTTTTACACACATGTAAATGCTTTAATTGAGGGTTGTCCCGTACTTCACTCAATTAATGAACAAAATCTTTAAATCATAGTTATCCATGGTACAACGAATCGAAGTGCCCGTGGTTATTTTGGTAAGGATTCAACTTGGCTGCTCATTCTCTTTAAGGGGGCCTCTCCTACCTGGAAATCTCCATTGATATTAGATTCAAAAGTACCCAAGGGACTTGTATGATTTAGTCGATTTCTAGTATGGGAATTAGATTTTGCATATGGTTTTACAAACATGGTTTAAATTGTTAAATTAAAACTTATAGACATAGGTGTAATAACTTAAACATGGACCTTGTTTGTTTCACATGCTATGTGGAATCTTGGCATAATGGAATGATTATGATATACCAGTGCCGAGCATGTTCCCTTAGAGTTAATAATTCCAAATAGCCTGAAATTATTATATTCATAATCATATCCATCGTATAAGACCTAGACTACGACGAGACCAGTGGTACCAATAAAATCACTACAACAATATTAAGGTAATAGATAGTCTTCCCGTCATAAGTCGTTATACAAACCTTATTAACGGATTTAAGAACATGTACAACATGCCTTCCCTTAACATGTGTTTGGTAATGAGACTAGATGGGGTTAATGCCTTAACCAAAATGGGTTAGTTATCCATATCATTGGAGTTGATGCCAGATTGGAGACACATTTGAGGAATCGTACAATTAGGTACACACATCTCGACAAAGAGAACTCAAATGGATTACCGATTGCATGAGATGCAAATGGACGGGTTCCAACCATGGTTATTCTGCTATGGCTTAATTGCTATAGTAGGGGTCATGATGAATGGCTATGGATGCTACCTACTAAGGAAAATTGGTTGAACCAATTTTCTTGAATTTAAATAGAAGGGGCTATTTGAATGTTGAGAAGATAGTAGGAATTATGTGTTTAATTATAGACCTTATATTAAATGCATGCACATATTCTAATGTCTAAACAAATTCTATCTTATATCTAGGTTGAACAATGAATCCGAACATAAATCTCCATCCGATACTTGACAATAAATTGATAGGGATCAATTTTAATGACTGGTTCAAAGCTCTGAGAAAGGAGCTTGAGAACAGCCACACGGATCATGTTCTAGATAATCTGGAACTAGTCAATTTTGATGTTGAGGCTTCAATCCAAGAGAAAGAAGCATATCTTAAGCACAAGAAGAATGCTTTCATGGTATCACTAGTGATGCTTGAAACCAGGAGTTTGAAGCTTAAGAAGAAGCATAAAGTTATGGACCTAAAATCCATGGTGATTCATCTTAGAGGACTTCATGAGGGCATGCAAGTTGAATGGATTGAAATATTGAGATTCCTCAATAACTCTAGGAGAAATGATTGGTATCCTGGCCACTGAACGATGCATAGAATACTTGCACTATTCAAGGAAATCGGCTTAGATAGGTGTGAGCGGACGTCACAGAGTGATGGGCCTAGAGCTTGTTGAGATGAGAGGCGCGGTCCACTGGGGTGTTTAAGTTGAAAATATAAGTCCTGGTTTAGGGACCCGGAAGGTTTGAAAGAGAAAGCGGGAAACATTTTTAGGTTGGTAAAACATGAATCCACCTTCTCTTAGTGTAGAGTCGCCACCTAGATTAGCTCTTCCCAAGAATTAAAGTCCTATGAGGCATAACGTCCAAGGGTTATTTCTTATTGGATCACATTATATAACATATATAGAAAACCATATTTCTTAATTGTGCATATTCGCACTTATGTAATTTTCGAATTATAAAATTCAACATGTATCCGGAAAGCAGTAAATAAATGCGGAAAAGTAAAGATTAAAACTTACATAACCTCAGGGATTCGTCGCTCCCCTATTCTATTAATTACATTTCCTTAAAATATTTACAATACCCGAAGGAAAATAAAACCTATGCAGACATCTAACCTGCATCCACAAAGGTTATCACAGGGTATATAGCACAACATAGATATATACACGTATGTTCAATTTGTTTTTAGCGAGGTCCGTGTGGCCTAATTAAAAATCAACTGTTTAAAATTCTTGTTTTGAATAAAACAATTCATTTATTATCACGTATGTTGTTTATTTTAATTAGTGAAAATGCTCGCATGGCAAAGATGTGTGATCTGTTATCCAGGAATAGATTTTCTATTCCCTTCATAGGGGTATTCTACAGATATTTCCATTAAATAAAAAGAAATAAAAGATGAAGAAGAATTATTACAATAGTATTTACATAATGAAATAAAGTAGAATAATCCCTAGGATCACATGTAAAATGAAATAGAGAAAAATATAGGGAGCACGAAACCTACAACTCTAGGAACTCTGAGGCTTACCCTTTCGGTGTGGATCCACTTCGATTATCTGTTTTATCCCTGGGAGCGTTCCTCGTTCATTTTTTTTAATTGTAATTTTGTGAGGAAAATAAATGTTTAATTATCCAAAAGATAATCATACTTGGGCACTAAATTTATTTTAGATCCGAGAATATCTGAGGATTTTAGAAGAAAAAAATAGAAGTTGATTTGAAAATCAAAAGGTTTTGGGATCCAAACGTATTTTGGATCCAAATATATTTCGAGGATTTTTTAGTAAAAATATTTTTGTACCTTTTCTTGTTGTTTTTCTTGAGAAAATAAAACTTTTTTCTGAAATATTTTCAATCCAGAATACTGAAAATTTCTTGATATTTATAGGTGAAAATTTCGAAAAATTCAAAAGGAAACAAATTTAATTTCCGGTGAGAGGGACCCTCGCCGGAATTCTAGTGAGATTGGTTTTGTGGTTCCTCGATATTTTTAAATTTTATTTTTTTAAAGAAAATTAATTTTTAAAAATATTTTTAATAAATTAATTTTCACAAAAATATAATTTTTTTTAAGTCTTAAAAATAACCTAAGTCCTTAAAATAAATGGGCGACGAAGAATACTCTCATTCGAAGCTCCCCGGATAACCGAAAACTATGTGATTCAAGGATAAAAAATCCCAAAAAGACGTCATCATTGAACTCGTGAGCTGCTACAAAATCCCATGCTCATAGCTGCCCCTCGTGCGATAATTGATGGTTGTATAACCAGTATGATCACACGAAATGGAGCGGAGTGATTGAGAATATACTTGACCGATGCAGTTATTGACTTCTTTGCTCTCGATTGGTGATGACATGGGCCATCCTTTCTGGAACTGTATCCTCACAGGATTATCCATTTCTTTCTTTGGAATCCGTTGGTGCTTGATGCCCCTAGCTGGCGGGTCGACCATTTCTTATTGCAGCATCCCTATAATAGTTAGCAATCGTTTCCTTCTTTGACTACAATTATCGTGTTCCCCTTGTGATTCATTGGAGTGGTTGGAAATGGGTGCCTGATCCATTTTAAAGGTGACCTTGATGGAGGGATATCCAACCGTTTCTTTCTTCGTTTGGTGGATGAGATTGTTTCTTTCTTCAATCATCGAGATAACTGTTTCCTCCTTTGGTTGTATTTTTGAATTTCCTTAGTAGGATATTGACTAGTTTCCTGTGATAAATCAAAGATGTGTAATGTTAGCATATTTTATGATGAATGTTTTAATTATTTGATTGAGTTTATGCAAATCAAAAATTTTTACCCCTTCAATAAAAAATTAAAACATTATGAACAAATGAGTTTAATGGAAATTCGGAGATGTCTCGAAAACTATTCCATTGTTTTAGGAGGCTTTTGTGATGTAATGTCGCTATGTTGACTTTAGCCTTGAGTGGGCTATCATCTTTCTTGGTGTTTGCTGGTTCCTCAAGTGGAGGTGGAGTTTCTTATTTACTGGGACGGTATTGCCCCAGTTTAGCATCATTTTTATCTGCAAATGACGTTATGTGTATGTAATGTATGCATGATTTTATGCATGGACAATATTTATCATATGATGCATGTTCGTCTGTAGCAGGCGTTATGGGCTTCATTCATTTAAGAGCCTTCTCTTGTGCTGGTGAATGGTTGCCCCTAGGATTTGTCTCGTTAGGGATTCTATGGATGACTTCCTCAGAACAACGACCATGGGTTCATTGAATCATATTCGAGTTTAGAGCTTGGATCTGGCTTGAGGAGGTGTTTGCCACTTTTCTACTGATAAGTTTATTAACTTTTACACAAATAGTTTGGCTATATATTAATGATGCCAAAAACTTGTTTGCATAAAGTATGGGGGTTGTTAGTACCTCTTATCAAATAGAAAAATGATGATAACTGCAATTATACAGTTACGATGTAGTTTTAAAAGATATCGATCCCACAGGGAAGGACTAGCTCTAAAGATCAAATAGGGAAAAAAGATAAAGAAAATAATATGTATTGAAAGTTTTGGACAGGAGGGTTAGAATTAAGAATGAGTTAATATAGATATGAAAGATTAGAGAATCTAAATATATAGATTTTCCCTACAAAATAAGGATAGCAAAGAAAACACGCAAGTTCAACAAAGATGTTATGATTCACTAAATTAATCTAACAGACTCAGTTCAAAACACTCATATGTTCAATTATTCACTACAGAGCAACACATGAAATGACTTTTCTAAACCTAGCACAAACGAATTAAGACAATTATATAAACCTCGATAACATCAATACTATGCTTAGTACGGGTCGCTCTCACATAGCCACATTTATCAAGTTACCATTCTAAAAATGTTGGCTCACTTATATCACAGATCCAATGATTATACATGATATTGTTAACCCTGAAACTACTCTTAAAAATAACTCCAACACATATAACTTGATTAACATGAAATACGCATTATGACACATAGACATATCATAAACTTTGAAATAGAAAGTATAAGTAGAAAGCAAAGCAAAGTTGTAAGGTATGCAAGTGAAAGCTAAAGTTGAACAAACTGTATCCACTCTTTAATGGGAGCCGTCAATTCCCACAATTCCTGCGTCTACTTTGAATTCGGTCTCAACCCGTACAGAACGTCCGCTAGGATGTTATTCTTTGCTAATATCGAACAAACGAATATTGAAGAACAAAAACTTTTATTGATAAGTTATTTGCAAGTACACTTATACAACAATCACTCGAGAATGTAGAGAAATCTAGTTATCAAAACAAGGATTCGAATCACTTAAACATTTTCTCGCTAACACTTATGAACGTAGCGAATTCTCTATCTATACACACACTATATCTAACCCTGGTCTTCTTGCCACATCCACTGCACGAAATTTGTGAATTTTAGAGCCCTATTTATAGAGTTCAAACGGTTGTGTCTATCCAAATTAAGAGTCGCGTCCATTGGTGAATGATTGCATCACTTCATTGTGATTGGTTGAGAAGCTTCAATCTAATCCACAATGGATAGGCAACTTTTCATGATTGGTTGACTTCTGATAAGTGTCTACTCATTGGTAGTTGATGGCGGTTGATGCTAGTTGATCATGCTTATCTAGTGGTTGGTAGTTAAGAAGATAAAACCAGAAAACCGTCCAAATTGCGATCGCGATATACAAGTCCCGATCGTGAATCTTTGATTGGCAGATTTCTATTTTGAAGAAGAACAGGTCGCGATAGTGAATGGTTATCACGATCGTGAATTGCATTTTTCTTCAGAATTCTCCTTATAACTTCACCAATCTTTGATAGCTTCAATCCTAAGCCAAATCTTTAAGTTTTATGCATCTTTTTGCACCATTTTTCACTCTTTTTTTCATAGAATTCCGCTTTAGATCATTTAACTCCCAAGATTTACCTAGTATCTACATTTGCATAAAAAACAACTACATACCACGTGAAATCTTTTTTATGAAAGTATAAAAATGACTTAGATTATAGTGTTTAGTGTATAAAATTAATATGATAATAAGTGTAATTATACACTTATCATACCCCACACTTAACTTTTTCCTTGTCCTTAAGGTAAATTCAACAGAAGTGTATAAATTGGTAAACAAGTTCGTACCTCATTTGGCAAAAGACTATTGCAGTGAGTTCCAAATTCCACGTTGCAAAAGATTTCAAGTAGAAGTTAGAAATTTCCCACAAATTTGCAATTTATATAGTTTAGTTGCATACCTTTGCTCCTATGGAGAGTCAACCGAATCTCATCTTCATATAAGCGTTATATGCATACTCGAATATTACCTTCTCTTAAGCATAGTATAAAGTATAAAGGACATAGAAAGCAAACTTTGACTAATTTCTCTCATGGCATTTTTAGGTTACCTAGGATGCTAAAACACTCTTAGTGGTTGCATCTTATGCTCCATACCACTCTCCCCTTTTTTCAGTGTTTGCATTTTATGCTCCATACCACTCTCTCATTTTTTCTTTTAAGCATATGTTTTTAAAGTACTTTGTACTTTTTCGTGCTATGCTTTCTTTTCTTTATTTCACTCAATGAATGGTTACAGTTTCTACTTCATAACATTCCTTAACTTTTGCATAACTAATTGGTTATCCTCTCTTTCTTTTGATTTTTCTTTAATACCCTCATGCTTTATTGATCAATTTCAAAGTATTATGACTATAGTTTCCTAACACTTCAAACACACTTAATACTTATAGGACTTATTCGAGATTTTGCATAAAAAACTCATAGTAAGAATACCATTAGATATTACTCCACTTAAACTTATCAGAATCATTAAACTAAAACTATATAACTTATACTAATTCATGTTGCATTGAAATATATATTGAAACTTACTTGGAATGTTGCTTTCGAATGTTACTCACCACTCATCCTTGCCAAATTGATAAATGTTGTGTACTAACATCAAACTTGTAAATACCTAACACTCACAATAACCTTGGACAAATGTTAGTAAAGTATAAGAAATGATAATGTATAATTGATAAAAATATCAAGAAAAATTTTCAAATTCTTCGATTTTTTTTATTTTATTTAATTTTTTTCGATTTTACGGGATTTTTACAATTGTCCCCCCACACTAAAGAACACAATGTCCTCATTGTGAGACATTATAAAAATCAAATTTTAAACACACACCTAAAATAAAATAATAAAATAAAGAAAAGAAATTGAACCCGTATTACTCCTCAGAACTTTAATTTGGTGGACTCGGAGATATTTCCAAATTTTGCATTCTGAAGTATGTATTCAACTTCCGGTTTAATGAAATGTTTGATTTTGTCAGTTGATGAACATCTTGCTGTATGGAGGCAATGTCTAGGCATGCTTGGTCGATATCTCTTACAAATTTTTCTCTCCAAGTATCACTCGTACTTCCCGAGGCTTGTCTTGAATTACCACACTCGAATTGAACTTCCTCAGCATCCTCATCATCTGGTTGGTTTTCTTGAGTAGCAGACTCTTACGTCGGTCTAAGCTTTCTCACCCTTACTTCATATGGTAGGAACGTAAATTTCCCTACTTCTTCTTTCACCAATCCTGCTCTCTTCATATACACTCCTCCCATGAAATTAAATTTCTCCCTTGGATTATATTGGTATGTTAATTGATTTTTTGCACCTCCAACTCTAGCCTTTTTATGTGTAGTCAGACTAGTGATGGATTCCAAAATAAACATCAAAAACTTTGGTCGAAATTGTGAAACTGCGCACTCCAATATTTCCAAGTCTTTCATTGACACTTTAGTTGTTTCATGTTGAAAGAAAAGACTTTGAGAAATAAATTTGTGTAGGTAGAGAAGACTATTGCTTCAGATGCTCTTGTTGGACGAATTTTTAACATCATAATGATCCAATCTTGTCAGTTTTGTCCAAATATCTGTTAACTCGTAATCTTCATCCTTTTCAATTTCATCAAAATTCTCTCCCAAAACAAACCACTTTCTTAAGTCCATCATTGTAAACATAAATTCTTCTCCTTCATTCCTGAATTTATTCTTCAAGACATTCCCATCATCAGTAACAATAACCAAGAATTTGAGGACCCATTCTTCGATAAAAGGAAATCGTATATTCACAAACTTTTCCAATTCAAATAGTGAGAAATACTCCTCTACCTTTGCATGAATTTCAGCATCAATAGCAAAAGTAGTATCGTAGAAAAGCATACCATGAAAATCAAAGTTCTTGATTCTCAAATATCTTTCTACTTCCTCGTCACTTTAAATTGGAAAGGGACATCCATACTTATTTTGTTGGTTGACCAACTTATTCTTCCCTTTGGTTGCTGTAGACTTCTTAGGAGCCATTGAAATCAAGTAGTGCTTGATTTTTGGAAAAATAGTGAAAACTTGAATTTTTTTTTGCAAAAGTTCAAGATTAAGAATAAGAGTTTTTGTGAAAACAAAACATGAAAAGAGGTTATTTATAGGGAAATAAGGATAATCAATGCCTTTCCAACGGATATATTCTAAATAAAACCATTAAAATATAGCTGTTACAGCAATAACTGCTATGCAGATCGCACAGGTCATGATCGTGAGAGAAAGTCACGATCATGACTTTCTCTTACTAAAAAATAGAAAGTTCAGATCAAATGATCATGAGCGTGATACATGTCGTGGTCGCGAAAAGGCAAAATCAAAAATATTTGTTCTTTTCTAATATTTTTGAAAACACACTAACTTAAAAATATACACAAAATAAAATAATAATACTATATATATGTTTGTAGGAAAACATAAGAGATTTAAGGATCGAAGGAATTTTTCAATCTCTCATCTTCATATTCCTGGATGAAATCTAGCTTAACAACTTCTTGGATGCAAGCATCATTCAAGTCAAGTTTCATGCAAATATCTTCATCCATAGGATATTTATTAGCTTTTCCCATGTTCAATTCAATAGTATCATCACCTATTCTTAACTTAAATTTGCCTTTCGAAACATCTATTAATGCTTTGCTATTATGCATAAAAGGTCTTCCTAAAATTATAGCACACTTTTCATCATATACAAAATCTAGCAAAACAAAGTCAATCGGGGAAACAAATTTATCCACTTTAACTAGTACATCTTCTATTATGCCATAAGGACGTTTAATAGATTGGTCAGCTAATTGCATGACCATGTTTTTCCTTTTAACTTCATCATCAAGCTTTAACTCCTTGAAGATTGATAAAGGCATAAGATTTATACTAGCCCTAAGATCACATAAACATTTTGGAAAAGAAATGTTTCCAAGTTTACACAGAATTGTGAAACTTCCTGGATCTTTCAGTTTAGTGGGCATTGTAGCAGTTATTATTTTACTACAATCTTCAGTTAAAGATACTTTTAATATTCCCTCAAAACTACATTTTCTAGATAAAAGTTCCTTGATAAACTTACCATAGTTAGGAATTTGAGTTATGGCTTCAATAAATGAGAGATTTATTTCCAAACCTTTGAGTTTGTTGATGAATTCGATGAATTGCTTATCCTCATTTTTCTTCTTCATTCTTTCTGGAAATGGTGGTTGAGGGGATTAACCTTTCCGGATTTAGGTTGTTCATCCACTCCTGCACTATTATCACTCGGATATTCATTCGGTACTTCAACAACATCATTAGCAAGCATACCTGAAGGATTTGGTTTATCTAGTAATTTGCCACTACGAAGGGTTAGAGCATGCACATTTTCCTTAGGATTTTCTTCTATGTTACTAGGTAAATGACCTTTTCCTCTAGATAGAATAGCATTCGCCAATTGACCAACTTGTATTTCCAAATTGTGAATTGAAGATGATTGATTTTTAAACATTTTATCCATCTTATTCTCTAACTTTTGGTAACATTCTTCTGACTCTAATTGTTTATTACAAACTCCTTTTAGAAACTTGTCTATCTTACTTGTTAACTACCCTATTCTATCAGTACTTTCGTAATTCTTTTGTTGGTTATCACCATACTTCCAATTAGAATTTCTATAGCTATTTCCATTATTGTTATAAGAATTCCTTTGACTTTGAACATAACTTAATTGCTCCCCTACACATGGGTTAAAGTTACACTCAAAAGCAGTGTGTCCAATTTGACCACAATTTTCACATGTCAAAGGGTTATTTTTACTTACATGTATATTATCTATCTTGTTATATAAAGAAGATATTTGTGATTGCATAATAGAAATAGAATCCAATTCATTGACCTTTTTAACTTAACTAGAAGATGTAGATGCAGCATGTGAATGAGTAGGATTAGTAATACTTAATTGTGCTCTTTCCTCTAGCCACATACTATTGTTACTTTCCATATCTTCCAAAAGTTCAAAAGCTTCTTGACTAGTTTTCTTCATAAGAGATCCCGCAGCCATAGCATCAATTGCTCCTCTCATTGCATGATTTATTCCATTGTAGAAAGTTTGCATAATAACATTCTAAGGTAAACCATGATGAGGGTAGGTTCGTTGAAGTTCCTTGTAATGTTCCCAGGCTTCGTATAAGGATACACTATCTTTAATTGCTTCTTCAGAAACATTGGGCATTCTGAAAGTATTACAGACTTCTAAAAAGTTTGCAATGTGAGAATTTGGATTTTCACTGACTAGACCATAATATTGCACATTGTTGCTAATCATTTGAAATAATGCTTGTTTTATTACAAACTGATTCATATCAATCGGTGGTCTAGCAATTCCTTTATTGTTACCATTGATGGTCAGAATAACATAATCTATAAGCCTTGGTTGAGGTTGATTCTGGTTTGGATTTGGATTTTCATCTTGGTCTTGATTGTTAGCCATACTTCCTTCTTATCTCTTATATTCTCATCTTCTTGTCCTACCAAATCGTACTATTTTTTATTTGAAAGATGCCAAACTTTCTCCCGAACTACACCTACTTGGCATGCACACGCTAGAAAGAAAACTCAATGAATAAGTAAGAAAAATATGTTAATAACAAGATAATATAAATAATAAAATAAATAAATATAAATAATATATAAAATATAATTGTTAGTTTTCCAGAAATTAAATCAATAGAATACAATTATCTTCCTTGGAAATTTCGATCTCTAGAACGCACTTGCCTTCCCCGGCAACGGTGCCAAAAACTTGTTCGCCACTTTTCTACTGATAAGTTTAATAACTTTTACGCAAAGAGTTTGGCTATATATTAATGATGCGAAAAGCTTGTTCGTGTAAAGTATAGGTGTTGTCTGTACCTCTTATCAAATAATAAAATGATGATAACTGCAAGTATACAGTTGCAATGTAGTTTTAAAAGATATCTATCCCACAGGGAAGGACTAGCTCTAAAGATCAAATAGGGAAAAATGATAAAGAAAATAATATGTATTGATAATTTTGGATTGGAGGGTTAGAATGAAGAATGAGTTAATTTAAATATGAAAGATTAGAGAATCTAAATATATAGATTTTCCCTACAAAATAAGGATAGTAAAGAAAACATGCAAGTTCAACAAAGATGTTACGATTCACTAAATTAATCTTATATACTCGGTTCAAAACACTCAAATGTTCAATTATTTGCCATAGAGCAACACATGAAATGACTTTTCTAAACCTAGCGTAGACTAATTAAGACAATTATATAAACCTGGACAACATCAATACTATGCTTAGTACGGGTCGCTCTCACATAGCCACATTTAGCAAGTTACCATTCAAAAAATGTTGGCTCACTAAACCATGTTATATCACAGATCCAGTGATTATACATGATATTGTTAACCTCGAAACTACTCTTAAAATTAACTCCAACGCATATAATTTGATTAACATAAAAGACTTAACATGAAATAAGCATTATGACACATAGACACATCATAAACTTCGAAATAGAAAGTATAAGTAGAAAGCAAAGCAAAGTTGTAAGGTATGCAAGTGAAAGCTAAAGTTGATCAAACCGTATCCACTCATTAATGGGAGTCTTCAATTCTCGCAATTCCTGCGTCTGCTTTGAATTTGGTCTCGGCCCATACAAAACCTCCGCTAGGATGATATTCTTTACGAATATCGAACAAACGAATATTGAAGAACGAAAACTTTTATTGATAAGTGATTTGCAAGTACAATTATACAACAATCGCTCAAGAATGTAGAGAAATCTAGTAATCGAAACAAGGATTCGAATCACTTAAACATTTTCTCGCTAACACTTATGAACTTAGCGAATTCTCTATCTATACACACACTATATCTAACCCTGGTCTTCTTGCCACATCCACTGCATGAAATTTGTGAAGTTTGGAGCCCTATTTATAAATTTTGAAGTGTTGCATCTATCCAAACGAAGAGTTGCGTCCATTGGTGAATGATTGCATCACTTCATTGTGATTGGTTGAGAAGCTTCAATCTAATCCATAATGGATAGGTACCTTTTCATGATTGGTTTACTTCTGATAAGTGTTTATTCGTTGGTAGTTGATGGCGGTTGATGCTAGTTGATCATGCTTATCTAGTGGTTGGTAGTTAAGAAGATAAAACCAGAAAATCACCCAAATCACGACTGTGAGCGGG
>CATIWQ010147933.1:0-10461 GCA_949673415.1 Euphorbia schlechtendalii | reverse complement strand
GACGGTGGAGGTAGTGGTGATGGAGGGGTGGAGGAAGTGGTGGTGATGGCAGCTACGAATGAAGGAGGTGGTGGTGGTCGTGATGGAGATAATAGGATGGAGGAAGTGATGGATGTGTAGGTGTGAGTGGAAAAAATGGTGGTGCTGGAAGTGAAGGAAGTGGTGGTGTCCGGGTGGAGATGGTAGCGGCGGCGGGTGGAGGAGGTGGTGGTGATGGTGGCAGTAGCGGGATGGAGAAAGTGATGGATATGTTGGTGTGAGTGGAAGATGTGAAGGTAATAATAGTGGATGCGGTGAAGTAGGCAAGTAACGGAAAATGTTTTCCCATCTTTTTTTTAGGAAAATATTTTTCATTATTTACACTACATGTTCATGTTGACTTGCACAATATTTTCCTTTGATTTTTTTCCAAATCAAACAAACGCAGAAAAATTCGAAAATATTGAAAATATTTTTCTGCACAATATTTTCCTAGAAACAAACAAACCCTTCTATTCATTTTATTAAGAATCAAATGTAATTTAAATTCTTAACGGGTAAGGGCATTCTGTAGTTTTTTTTAAAAGCGAGTGTAAAAGGTAACAGTGAATGGCGAGACAATGAAATAATTATATCTCATCATTAATTAACTTTCTCACTTATATTTGTTTGATGATTATTACATCATCAATATCCTAAATTTGGAACTAGCAGTATCATAATTCTTGAGCTTCCAAAGTGCATATCATCTCTATCAACTCTATTGTGACGCATATAGCATCATTCAACATAAGATTAAATTATCACATAAACTTTAAAAAGTAAAAGTAAATTGGTATTTTTATTAAACTCGGTATGGAAAGCTTTTCAAAATTTAAGCATAATCAAGCTACAAATTTGAAATTGTAACAAAACAAATATGTTAATGAGATGTCATTGGGTTGTTTACTTATTTTGCCCTTGAGTTGCGAATTTGTCTTGATCCATAAAAAATTAAGGAATTTTTTTAAAATTGATGAATAAGAAGATGTCTCATGTTATCTCAAAAACTTGTTACTCCCTAATTTTTTAAAGAGATCTTGAAATTACTTCAATTTTTAAAACGTGCATCATTTTATTCCCTGAACGCTCGTGTCAGATTCTGATTGAAGAGAGAAATAAAAATGACATATTTGAAAAGTTAAACCAACCAGAAGTTAACACGTAGCATTCATGGAATAAAGTGATGTACTTTTTTAAAATTAAGGTAGCTATAAGATCATTTTGAAAGTTCAGGGAGCGTCGATTTTTTAGAATAACTTGAGATATCTTCTAATACATTAGACTTTCTTTTAAATAAACATAATGCATCAGTTGGTAAACATAATGCATCACCTCTTAAAAATTCAATAAATGTGAGACAGTGAATTCAAATTTCACTATCAACATGGTGGAAGTGGATTTCTTTGAAGAATAATGAAATTATGGTCAAAACCGTATTTTATGGCAATTTGGGGGAGAAGAAATCATTTTATTTGGGAAAACAAGTTCAATATTCCAACTCAAGTTTTGCATCATGGACTTGGGTTTCTCTCGGAATGGGGTTTGGCTAATCACATCAGCCCTGCAACGTCTTTAGCTCCTTCTGCGCGCGTTTGACGTCGCCCTCCATCTCCTTGGTTGAAGTGTAACATCAATGCAAGTCTTCTTGACTCCAATAATTCTCTTGACCATATGGATGTGTCATTAAAAATGCTCGTGGGTCAGCCATTGCGGCTCGTTCTATTTTGCTTCATGGAGGGGGTAATCATTTTTTGGCCAAGGCTATCAGTTGTCGGGAGGCTCTCTCTTGACTTAAGCTAATGGTTTTGATAAAATCATCCTCAAGTTAGACGCACCGAATGTCGTCAATGCTTTGAACAATAATCTGTCTTTTGTTTCTCTTGTTAGTCTTATTATCTCTGATTGTAAGAACCTCTCCAGTCAGTTTACTGAGTTACGTTTTGTTTTCGCTCATAGATTTACGAATCACGCTACGCATTTGTTAAATAGAGCAATTGATTTTTCGACAGGTAAAAGAACTTAATTCAATTCTTGTCCACCTTTGATTAGAGCTGGAATTGATTTTGATATTTAATGAATAAAAAACTTTTGATAAAAAAAATGTAAAAAATGAGTCATATTACCATAAAAAAACTCATTTCATGCTCATAATTTTGCTTATCCTCTTTCCATTATTGATTATACCAACAAACTGCTGAAACGGGTGCAAATTAGTACCAAAAGGCCAAAGCTTGTACATCAGCTGAGGTAATCATGACTGCATAATGGTTAAACAGTCATTTCAAATATTTTCATTAGCTATAATTATAAAGAACAATAATTGGAATTATCTCAACAACCAATAACATATAAACAACCCATAAATTTTTTACCAAAAAAAATAAACAACCCATGAATAATGATATCAAAAAATTATTTTCTTTTTTTCCAATTTCATACAAAACAGAATCATTAAATAGGATGCTTCCAGTGGTGCTGGTACAATTTCTGTGGCCACTTCAGAGGTGGCATTCATTCCCAAAGATATCATGTTGTCTCCATGAAATCAAAATTTAATAATAACCTGATGGAAAAAATGTTAAAAAGGAAAAACAATAGCAGTGCAGTAGGACACTGAATAATGGTTGGAGAAAGAATTGTATCTTGATTCTTTTGAGAAGCTAAGCGAAATTGTAGTCAATTTACTTTGGTGCATATTCCACATATTACCCGTTATTTATTGGTTACAAGAAATTAACTTTATCATTACATAAAGGCTAAAGCTCATAATCTTATCAACAAAAAAGAATGTTAACTCTCCATTCTCCAACTAAACAAAATACTTCTTAAAAGAAGTGCAATTACACATAAGTATATATGACGTTGCTGATTTGCAAAAAAAAAAAAAAAAAAAGAAAGAAAGAAAGAAACATTTCATTAGTCTAAAACATCTAGTTTTATGTGATGACTTTTCTCATTTTTTCTGTTTTTTAGTTGGTCATTTGAAATAACCGAAGAGGATGAAGAAAAATTATTTGGCGAGTCACGAGGAAATTCTGAGAGCATTTGAACCACTTCTCTCATTGTCGGGCGTTCTACGCAGTTTTCTTGGCAACATAACATAGCTATGAAAAATAAATGTGTCATTTCATCTTGAGGAACCATAACCAATCTCTTATCAACAAGTTGCATCACATCCTCTTTACGGTTATATGTAACTTTTTTGCTCCATTGTACTATATCTACTCCGTCTCCAAAATCACCCACTGGTCGACGCCCTGTCAAAAGCTCTAATAGAACGACTCCAAAACTATACACGTCACTCTTCTCATCCACTTTCAATGTGTATGCATACTCTACACATCCAAATAACATAACATAATAATCATACAACTATATGTACTAAAGTAATATATTTATTTTTATCTTAAGTGAAAATGAGTAGTAAAAGCAGGGAGACAAAAGGAGAGATATAGATCAAGATCAAAATCATTCCATATAAAAAGAGTTGTGGTTGGCATTTGGATAGTACACTTTACACGTCATAGCAGAATAGGGTATTTTTAATTTTCAAATTTTAAAGTATTAAAAAGCAATTCAGTCCACGAAACATTCATTATTTCCAGAGTTCGGTGAAGACAATGTAGGCAACTTACTGTGAGACATCGTAGTAAGAACTTATTATATATAAAAAAAGAACTTGCGACCTATTAATTTCATGGAAATAACTCTATCATTACTTGAAAATTTCTTTTTGTTACTAAGTATAAAAATTATATAAAAAAAAAGAGTAGAAGAGATAGTGGCGGAAAATAGGTGTGCATGTCGGATGTCTTTTACTAATCTCAACGTTGTGTTCCATTAGAATCATTGTCCAAGTCAGTCTGCAATCATGTGTCAGGTTTGTGGTCCCCAACAAAGTGTTTGTGTTTGTGGCTACCAAAATTTATTCTAACGTCATCTATCTTGTCTTTTTATTTGTCTGTCTTCTACTAGCAAAAGTCACGGATGCTGTCACTTTAGCCCAATACCCTCTCACACTCGGAGTGCTTGCTTTTGATCGCTGTTTTAAAAAGCGATCAAGGTGATCGTTTAGGCGATGCTTAAGTGGAGTTTTTTGAAACACCATCCTGATTTATTATAATCGGGCAGTTAAGATGGAAAGTATTATTAAAACTTAGAAAAGTGTCGTCATAGATAAAAAAAAATGTTATCAAAATCTAAAAAAATGTTGCCAAAGTTTAAAAATGTGTCGCCAAAGTCTAGATTAATGTTGCTACATGAATTTTTAGTTTTATTATATAAAAATTTATGTGTTAGTTAAATTTATTATTTTAATTCATTAATAAAAATTAAACTTTTTAAAATATTAATCCGCCTAATCTCCGCCTAGATTCCGATGAATCCTCGATTAATCTCTGCTTAAACCCTCAGAGACTCTAGCTCCTAACGTTTTTTAAATCACTGCTTTTTATACATATAGTCTACTAAAGTCTTAAAAGTTCACTTCTTCTGAATTTTAGTTTATTTCATTGCAATTTAATTAAATTTTCTTACCCCCGATATTATTATTGAGTTTGGATCTATGTTTCTAACCTAGTATCAACAAATTACTGTAACCATTAAACAGGAATCAAATTCAGAACAAATTTTTGAAGTTAGATGTTTAATAGAGACTCAAAATCCAACATTATCCAATCGAATATGTTAAATGTCAAACAACAAAAAAATAAATTGAAAATGCAACAAAGTAATATTGTACATTACTTACCAGGAGCAATATAGCCATAAGATCCCGCGATTGCTGACATACACTCGGAATCTCCTCCATCGAACATGAATTTCGCTAATCCAAAATCCGCAACATGAGCTTCGAAGCTCGAATCCAACAAAATGTTGTTGGACTTTACATCTCTATGAACAATCATTGGTGAACAATCATGATGGAGGTAACAAAGTCCTTTAGCAGCCTCCATTGCGATTTTGTACCTCATATTCCAGCTCAAAAACCCGCCTTTTTTCCCGTGTATCGCTTCGCCTAAACTCCCGTTTCTCATGTACTCATAAACTAGCAAATTGGTGTCTCTATTCGAGCAGAAAGCGATCAACTTGACAATGTTCCGGTGCCTAATACTGCCTAATGTTTGAATCTCCGCTCTAAATCCACGGTCATGGCTATGAGTACCGAAACCGAGTAGTTTCTTGACTGCGATTTCGACCCCATTCGGCATTTTACCATGGTATACGATTCCCGCTCCTCCCCTGCCAATTACATTCCCGTCCTTGATACATTCTAGAATGTCTAAAACCGTAAATTCCACCTTCTGGAAAGCCGTCAGTTTCCACGAATTCGAGGCCTTGAAAGATTTCGCCTTTATCATAAATGCTGCGATGAAAACGAGAGAGCATATCAGAAACCCTAATACGAAAATAAGCTTGAATTCGTTTGGGGATTTCCCTGGCGAGTTTGCGATTGTCGTCAAATTGCAAGGATTGTTAAGAAGAGGACCGCAAAGCTGAGGATTCCCCGTGAAAGACGAGGCTTTGAAGAACGAAAACTGGCCGGAATCTGGCAGCTTTCCGGAGAATTCATTGAAGGAAAAATCGGCAGCTGTGAGACTTTTCATTGTACCGATGGATTTCGGTATTGCTTGGTTCAGATGATTTCTCGAGAAATTCAAGTAGTTTAAAATAGGGATGTCAGAAATTTCAGGCGGGATCGAGCCAGAGAGATTGTTCTGACTCACATCAAGGAAAGTGAGATGGAAACAGTTTCCGATTTCGGGCGGAATAAAACCCGAAAGCGAATTCCTGCTTAAATCGAGCTTTAACACTTGACGGAGCTCTCCTATAGACGGCGGTATCGAACCCGAAAATCGATTCCCACTAAGAAGCAGGATTTGAAGTGAAGAGAAATTCGAAAGGGAAAGCGGCAAAGGGCCAGAAAGGAGATTGTTTGAGAGATTCAACTGGCCTATTTTGATCGGTTTTGAAGAACTGTTTTTGTTTTCAGACAACATTCCTGACAGGAAATTGTTCTGCAACTCGACTAAATTAAGCTCGGGCAAGTAAACGAAGCCTTCCGGAATACTGCCATTGAGGTAATTCTGCCCAAGCCTTACTCTAGTAAGACTATAACATTTTCCCAAGCCTTCAGGAATCGTGCCGAACAGGAAATTCTTCAGCAGAATCAGAATTCTTAACTTTTTCGATTCACATAAGGATTCTGGGATCGTTCCCGTGAGCTTATTTGAGGACAAATCGAGAATCTGAAGCTTACCATTTTGGCCAAGTTTACGAGGAATTTCTCCGGTGAAGTTGTTCTTCCATAGCCCTAAGGTTTCCAAATTTGGAAAGTCCGTGACATATTCGGGAATCGAGCCGTGAAGCCTATTCATGAACAGATTGAAGAGTTTAAGCCGCTCGAGATTAACAAACTCCAATGGGATTTCTCCCGTTAGTGCATTGCCTGATAGATCGAGATAGGCCATGTTCGTCATGTTCCCAAGCTCCTTCGGAATTGAACCCGAAAGAAAATTAAGATGCAAGTAAAGGGTGTCGAGTTGTTTCAAATTCCCGAGCTCACGAGGGATCGAACCGTCTAATTCGCAGCTTGATAAGTCCATGTGGAGTAAATTCACTAAGTTCCCAAACTCGGGAGGAATGCCGCCTTCGAAAACATTGTAATGCCCCAAGCAAATCTGCTTCAAGTTCGTCAAATCGCCTAACTCGCGGGGAATCCGTCCGCTAAGATCGTTCCCCTCGAGCGAAAAGTACTCTAATCCCGTTAATTTCCCGTAACTAGGAGGGATTTCGCCGTAAAAAAAGTTGCCCCCGAAATCCAAGTACTTGAGCCTCGTCAAGCACGGAATCCCGAGCGGTAAAAAAGCGGAGAAGTTATTGTTGTAAGCATCGAGCACTTCCAAGTTCGCCATTTTGGAGTACTTCAAGTCCAAACCGCCGCTGAATTGGTTGTTCGAGATGTTAAGAAACCGAAGACTGCCCGGCCCGGGAAGGTCAATGCTGCCCGAGAAATTGTTCCCCGCGAGAGACAGGTTTACGAGGCGATCGAGCCGTGAAATACGAGGCGAAATAGTGCCGTAAAGATTGAAATCTGTCAAGTCCAAAGAAACAACTCTGGCATTGCGAGACGAGCAAGTAACGCCGGCCCAAGAACAAATGGAAGTGGGATTAGGGGAATGATTCCACGAGGCTAAACGCGGCTCGGGGAAGTGAAACCCTTGCTTAAGAGAAACTAAGGCATCGAAATCGGTAAGCAAAGAGGCGAAAGAGCAAGTAAGAAGAGGGAAAAGAGTGAAAACAATGAGGAAGGGGACCATAATGTTGAGTTTGGAAGGACTTGAAATAAAAAAGACAAAGAGATAGAATTAAAAGAGAAACTGGAAGTATGCATAGGCTCAAGGAATCAAAAGAGTCTTCAAATACAAGCAAGAAATTAAAGAAGGTAAGCCTCTCCTTTCTTCTTTGTCTTTTTTAAAGACGAAATAGTAAAAGAGGGGAAAAATGGGTTCTTCTTGTTATCCTTTGGTTTTGTTGCAGTCAATCTTCTTGAGAAAAAGTAGGCAAAGAGAGGATATAGAAAAGCACAAGTAGGAGAAAGAACAAGAGGGAGAGAATAAATAAAGTAATTAGTTTGAGTAATTAAGAGAGATTAATATAGAAAGGATTTACTTACATAATGTAACTTTATTGACAATGCAGACAAAGTAGAGAGCGTTGAAAATTTTAGCTGTAATTTAGCCTCGGTCAACATGATTATGATTATAATCATAATCATAAATTATGGTTATGAAATGAACCGTTGTATAACGAAAATCTAAAGTTTTGATCATAGGGAAAAAAAGTAAAGTTAAATGGATGTTGGTCTTTTTTCTTTATGACGAAATTGCCCTTTAGCTTTAATCAAAGAATGCGTGGCTCTTTATTGAGAGATGTTGGAATTGCACTTTCAATTCAACCATTTAAAATAGCTGCATTCTCTTTTGCCTTTTCTTTTCTTTTCTTTTCTTTTCTTTTTAATTTTGTAAAATGAATTTATATTTGTGTATTTACGTGTTTTTGTAATGACTAATGAGTAGTCTACCATGAATGCTATCTAACAAGTGGAGAAAATAATTGATGAGTGTGCAAATGTTACATTCTTATGTCTTGCTTTATATATATATATAGCCACGAATACATTACTAGTATAAGGTTTATTAACATTTGCTAACTTGCTTTTACATCAAACCTAAGCACAAATCATGTATTTTGTAGTTAACAGCTTGTGAGTTGTGATTCCATCGTGGATTTAGGACCACAATAGGTGTATTTCTCGCTAAATGAATGACATATTAATTATCAATTATCCTGATGTATCAATCATTTAACTGTAAGAATTACATAATCTTCAAATTGTATAGTACAATCTCTTAGATTAATTCCAATTATTTTTTCCATAATTCCCCACATTCTTTCCTCCTAATTATCCAAAATGGAAATCATTTGACTTGCCCAATCTAGTATTGTGGATAATTGTGGTCAAAGAGTAAATTTTCTATGTGATGTGCACATCATGATTGTTTCTGGTAAATGATGATGTTAATAATAAAGGATGCAATGTAAGAAAATCCTGATAAACAAGGATCATCAATTTTTAATGAGTATTTCTCATTCCTTAGATCCTCCTTATGAGGAGTGTTATGCAGTGTTTTTCATGATTTATTTTTAATTTTTAAGTTAAAAAATAAAAATAATACCTACTTTATTTGACTTTAAAGAATTTTAAACTTATTTTTAAGATAAATGTCAATGAATATACTGTATGCCAAACACCCCAAATTTCTAGTACAATATTTTAGCATCATAAAGGAAGAGAAAATAAAAATCAATATCCAATTGTTTTGGATAACTATGAGATAAGTGTCAGAAATCATATTGCACACAGAAATTCCACTACCATTTTGTACCATTCATATATTAATAATTTCTTTTTATTTTTTTCCTTGTAGTTTGATTATAAAATTTTGGGAAATTTTTAACAATTAGCGGCTGGAAAACCCACCAAAATCACAAGGAATTATGAAGAGATAGGAGCAAAAATAGATATAGGGTAACAAGATCTATAATTTGTGTATTTTTATGCATAGAAGGGTAAATTTCAGATTACCCATGAAAGTGAAACATACTTATTTCAAAGTAAATTTTTAAATATTGAATTAGTGCCAAAAATAAATTGAAAATTTAATCAGTAATATTTTAAAAAGTAATATTTTAAAAAGATTTTGAGTTGGAAACATGTGACTGCAAGCAACAGAAGGTTGTAAGAAGTAAAAAGAAGGGATGATTATTAATTCATGATTACTATGTTTTTGGGTTTGAATCATCAATTTATAATTGTGTTCTGTTGCTAAATCCATGGAAGAGAGGAACAATCCCTAGCTTTCTAAAGCTTTTCTTTTTTATTTTTTAAATATATTTTATATTTAAAAAAACCTTTATTACTTGCCCTACATGGGTTGGGACCAACTATTTACTAATACATGTTAAAATTTCATTGAAAATGAAATTTACAAGCTGATTTACCCATTTCATTTATTTGGTATACACACTATTCATTATGTAACGTGTATACATCTGGATGGGATACATGCACGGATATATGTTGGTAGAAATTTCATAAACAATATTGCACATGAGACGTGTCCAAGGGATTAAAAATGTAACGAATTATATAACATGTATATCAACGAACATATCTATTTCAGATAATTGAAGGCCTAGACAAAATCATATAGAAATTAAAAGTGTAATAAAAGATATTTTTGCAAAAACTAAATTTTAAACACATAACTTTAATATTTTAAAATTATTGCCTTACCAATTAACACTAATTAAAGTTTAATTCTGTATTTTTAACGTTAACTACTAAAAAATTAAACCAATGTTAGGAATGAATATCCTACATCATTCTCGAAGGATCCACTGAGCTTATTTATAAGTAGGGTCTGAAGACCTTAACTTGAATGACGCATTTTAAAGCCACGAGGTTCGCCGTAAACGACGCCAAAACGAACAATATCATTCAAACTGTTTATAACTACCAATAATTTTTTGGAAACTTGTGACTATGGATCGTGGGTAGTTGCACTCATAAATTACCTCAAGGGCCGCCCTGCACCATAAGGATAAAATGAGTGTAACAAACTACACCACTAGACATGTTCGTCGAGAGGTCCGGGCCGGGTTTGGGTGGCTAAACAAGTTCATTCCCAAGCCCGGCCCAAGCCTATGAGTATTTTTTTATTATAAATTTTTTTATTAAATTAATAAAAAAAATAAAATAAGTCAAAATATGTTTAAATTTTAAATATAATTGCATTATTTACTTAAAATCTTTAATATTTGGTAACATTTATTGTAATCAAGTATACAAATTTAATAGGATAACATATAAAATCT
>CATIWQ010147908.1:0-25493 GCA_949673415.1 Euphorbia schlechtendalii | reverse complement strand
ATAAGCCTAATGGAATGGGTGTCCTATGGTGCGTGCGAGCCTTTTTTAAAGGGGAAGATGACTAAGAAACCTTCCAAAGGAAAGGGATAGCATACCATTAGTAGTTTGGAAGTAATACATTTCGATGTATGTGGTATAAAGAGTGTTAAGACACATGAGGGTTTTATCTACTTCATAACCTTTATCGACGATTACTCACGATATTGTTAATTGTACCTTATGAGGCACAAGTCTTAAAGTTTTAGAAATTCAAAGAGTTCAGAACTGAATTAGAGAAATATCTTGGGAAAAGTATCAATACCCTTTGATCTGATTAAGGTGGTGAATGCTTAAGCTAAGAGATTCAAGATTATCTTAGGGATATTGGTATTTTATCCCAGTAGACACCTCCTTATACACCCCAACACAATGGAGTGTCAAAGAGGAGAAATTGAACCATACTCGATATGGTTTGGTCCATGATGAGCCCAGAAGAACTTAGCAAATCCTTTTGGGGTTAGGCATTTGAGACCGCAGTATATATTCTAAACAGAGTACCCTCTAAATTAGTTGATCAAACTCTATACGAATTATTGTATGGTAAGAAACCCTCTCTTTCTCACCTGAGAGTATGGGGATGTTTTGCTTACATAAAGAAGACGAGTTCAAATAAGCTGGGTGCTAAGTCTGACAGGTGTCTATTTGTAGGTTACTTTAAGGGACTATAGGGTATAACTTCTTTGAGTACAAGGAACAAAAAGTCCTTGTTTCCATATTTACTCAATTCCTTGAGAAGGAGCATATACTTGAGAAAGCTAGCAGGAGCAATCTTGAGCTGAGCACTTAAGAAGATCAAACAGACAATCAACTGATTTTATGTCCACCTATTACACAAGAAATTATAAGCATAGAAGAACCTATATAATACCGACATTGCATAGGTCAGGTTGAGCTCCAATCGCTCCTGAGCGAGAGGGGTATTTCATCTCTAATGAAAAACATCTCTTCCTTATAGAAAATGATGAGCCCATGACTTACAAGGAGCAAATGGGAGGTTTAAAATATGATAAATGGCTTACAGACATGAGGTTAGAGATGGATCCCATGTACGAAAATCAAGTCTGGAGCTTGATTGATGCTCTAAGTGGGTTAGGCCCATATAATGCAAGTGGGTTTTCAAGAAGAAAACTGACATGGATGGTAACATAGTTGTTGATAAAGCAAGGCTTGTTGTAAAAGAGTACAGTAAAAAAGAATGCATTGACTATGATGAGACCTTTTCACTGGTGGCCATGCTGAAGTCTATCAAGATATTCCTTACCATCGTCACTCATTACAATTATGAGATTTGGTAGATGGATGTGAAGACAACATTCCTCAATGGGAATCTGGACAAGGATGTGTTTATCGCACAATCGGAGGATTTTACATCCAAGGATGGCTTAAAGGTATGCAAGTTGCAAAAGTCCATTTATGGACTTAAGTAAGCATCGAGGTGTTAGAATATTAGGTTTGACGAGACAATCCAAGAAATAAGTTTTGTGTCAAACACTAATGAGCCATATGTATATAAGAAAATTAGTGGGAGTGAATCATTTTCCTTTTATTATATGTCAATAGGAAATGATATTCCTTTTCTTCAGACAGTTAAGTCATGGTTGTCAAAGAAGTTCTCCAAGAAAGACCTTAGAGAAGTAGTTTTTATACTTGGTATGAAAATCTACCGAGATAGATCCAGAAGGCTAGTATATCTTTCACAAAGAACTTATATAGACATGGTTTTGGCTAGATTTAACCTTGAACAGTCAAGAAAGGGTTATCTCCCAATATCTTATGGGATTAACCTTTCTAAATCTGAGTGTCCGAGAACACAAGAGGAGAGACTACACATGAATAGAATACCCTATTCCTCAATGATAGGTTGCATCATGTATGCTATGGTATGCACTCGACCCGACATCTCACATGCTTTGAGCATCAAGAACAGATTTCAATTTAACCTAGGTGAGAAGTACTGGATGACCATTAAAACTATCCTCAAGTACTTATGTAGGACTACTGATATGTTTTTTGTATATGGAGAAGGTGATCTCACTTTGAAGGGATACATTGATGGGAGTTTTTAGTCTGACAAGGATGATTATAAGTCCCAGTCAGGTTATGTGTTTATGTTAAACGGAGGGGCAGTTGTTTGGAAAAGTTTCAAATAGGATAGGACTGTCAATTCAACCATAGAATCTGAGTACATAGCTACTTCAAAAGTGGTTAACCAAGCTGTCTAACTTAAGGGATTTATTGGTGATCTTAGTGTGGTGTCCAACATTGTGAATCCAATAGTGGTCTATTGCGATAACAATGGGGCTATTGGCCAAGTAAATGAACCATGGTCTAGTCACAAAAATGAACATATACTCAGAAAGTAATATCTTGTTTAAGAGATGGTAGCCAGAAAAGATATAAATTTAGAATACATCCCAACGGATTGAAATCTAGCAGATTGGATAACTAACCTTTGACTCAAGTTAAGCATGACCAGCATGTTAATGAGTATGCCATGAGGCACATGGACAATTGGCTCTAGTGCAAGTGGGAGATTGTTAAACTTGATGTATGACCTAGATGTAATTAGGGCAATATATCTTTATTAGTTATAATGTACAAACAGTTTTGAATTATTATTAATAATAATTAAGGCATCTTTGTTGCTTATCAGTGCTATCTATTTATTGATGTATCTCACTGGTATCATATATGTATAGTATTAAATATGCATATGCGCATTGGTGAGACAAAGTCCATAACTATTTCAAAGTGTAAAAGTGCGAGGACATAGTCTAAATATCCCTAGTAATAGTTTCATTGAGACTGGACATCAATGGAATAGACAGACTAGCATGTGTAGGCTTACTCCTTGGATTAGATCCAAGTAGCCGATCTCACGAGTTGAAGGTGGTTCCTAGAGTTAACACATGGATGTATTCAGATAATACATTGGAAACTGCTATAAGATAGACACTCGAAAATGACTATATCCATGTGTTAGTGTCATGTTTTATTGCAATAGCAATATAAGTATCCTCAGACCTAAGATACTGGTTACCTTTTGTAAGAGTTGCTATACTTTGGATCATACTTATTCATACCCTAGCGATTAGGATGACACAGGTGATTATGGGTATATTGATGATCACATGTTGGTAAGTAGAGTAGTTAAGATGGGATTCATCACTCTTGATATAGTGATATAATGGGAGATGTACCTTAAGGCACCTTTTTGAATTGACACACTCAAAAACCTTTGATTAAAGTATAAGATTGATAGAACGGGTTTTTAGTCAATCTTGATACATAGTGGCCAAGTGGTGTTCTTCGTGAACAAGTCTGATTCCATGATAACTATAGCTATTATATGAGCTAACATTTAATCCGAACTTAATAAAATAAATAGTACTTAACATGATGGAAGGAGTATATTGTACTACTGTAGAAGCGGATCAAGTAACAAGCACGTGACTTTCCAAGTATTGGGGGATCATACACCTTTGCTAGAAAGCACATTTGATCATCTAGAGCTATTAGGTTCCATATCAGTCTAGAACACTGAGGCTAAAGGTTCCTGGATGGGAAGCCAAGTTTAGTTTAACCTTTAATGGCTTAATACTTTGGGATCCTATCAGGACACACACCTTGGGTCTTTATCGAACTAAGTAAAGAGCCTATAGACTAGGTCTATGTCGAAAATACCAATTGTCGAATTCGTTAGAAGAATTGTTAATTGGTTAGTTCGAATTAATAACTTAGGGGAATAAAGAGAAAGTGGGAAAATTACATGAAGCATAGCAAGGGATTTTTCCCATAGTGAGTGGGCCCCAAATGAACACAGATGTTTATAGTGGGGCCTACGCAGCTACCTCGTGAGCCGTAGTGCTCGTAGGTCGGTATCACTGCGAGCTAGCGAGCTATAGGCCCACAAGCGCTACCTAAGGCATCACTTAAATGCAGAGTGCATGCTATGCACAAGCTGGGCTTGCCTTGTGGCAGCAAGCCACAAGTTGGCCCGCCTGTCATAGTGACCCGAGTAGCCAACCTGGATATGGAATACATAGACTTTTAAGGGGATTCTAACCCTCCCCCTTTTCCCTATAAATAGGCCTCCAAATCCTCTCTTTATAAACAACGACGAACATACTTCTTCAGCTCATCTTTTCCCTCTAAGTTCGACATCTTCTTCTTCCTTTGTTGTGCGAGATCCTCCATGAGTTTCTCCAAACAATCAAAGAATTCTTTTTGAAGGCTCTTTCTAAAGTGAGCCTTCTTGGTTTATTTTCTGGTTGGTTTTTAAGTGGTCTAGCAGCTACTATTTACTAATGGGTTCTTCCTCAATGAGGTTTTAGTTGGTGAAGATCCATGTAGATCAATCATAGAGGCTCTTCTAGTTTAGAAGCTTGTGATAACGATGTTCTGTTGAATTGCTCTAAGGGAACACCATCACCAAAAGAGAGAAATCACACATCAACTAGTAATGTTCTAAACTTAGATGCTAGGTTTCTTTTATAAATCACACATCACCAAAAGAGAGAAATCACACATCAATCATGTCATGCTTAGGAGATTCTTAGGTTTATTTTAAGTTTTTAAATTATGCCTTGCAACCTTTGCATGTTCAATTACTGTCTTGATTTACCAACAACAAGTTAAATAGGACCAAAGAGATCAAGGTGGAAGAGCTCTAACATTCTTTTAAATACTATGTTATTTATAGACCTAAATGACTTTTTAATTTGCTTACTAAGTTGGCAAGCTGTGCAAAGTCCATCTTTCTCAAAGCCGATATTGGGTAAACCCAAAACTAATTACTTTTTGGCTAATTTAAACAGAATGTTCACATTTGTATGACCCAAACTTGTATGCCAAAGCCACGTGTTATACTCCTTAGATACGAAACAAACATTAGTGGAGCCTAGGGATAAATCAATCATATACACATTATTAATTCTATGAGCAAAGAGTATAGTTGAGTCAGTCTTACTACCAAAAATTGAGCAACCTGTTGAGTCAAATGTAACCTTCCTGCTTTTATCACAATGTTGGACTATGTTTAGCAAGTTGAAGTTTAATCCTTTGATTAGAGCCACCTCTTTGATTGTAGGAGAAACACCGACAGTGCCACACCCAACAATCTTCCCTTTTTGGTTATCTCCAAAGCTTACACATCCATTTCTTTTACGCTCCAATGAGATGAACTAGGTTTCATCTCCTGTCATATGCCTAGAGCATCTGCTATCCAAATACCACATTATGAGCATGAGATTTTACTCCCCATTCTCAAGTTCGATGATGAAGCTGTAATTTATTTTTCCTTTGTTCTTTTTTTCACTTTTTACAGGCTCCTAAATTCGTTTAGAAGAAGCTTGCTTTATTTCTTTAAAACCCAAACACTTTTCATTTAGAATAAGCATAAAAAGCAAAGGTAAAAGAGCCATGTCAATAACAATATGGCCATGCTGTTAACGACATGGCTGATGTTGTTAACGACATCACTAATATCATTAACGACATTGACATTGTAGCAAAACCAAAATTGCACTAGCCAAAATGTTCAACCAAAAAGGTGAGTTTTTTCCCACATGCTTGGACATTTTCCCATGCTCAACACGTCCCTCAACATATGTAGAATACTTCACATAAAATCTTTTGATGGATTTGACAAAAGGAATTGAAGTAAGGAAGTATGGGTTAAAGAAAAGTATGGGCTATAAGTATTTGTTAAAAAGTAATCCTAGGTGGACCTAGGTGGAATTTGGATTAAAGGGTGTTATAATAAAGGACTGAATTTCGGTGCATAAGGGGGGCAATAAAGAGAAAAGATCTAGTGAGGATTCTTTTTTTTGTTCTTGAGTGTTCTTGAGAAAAACACCTAATCTTAATCACCAACACTTGAGATTTCATGTTAATTAGTTTGAGTTCATGGAAAGGGCATGAACTTGGGTCAAAAGGGTCCACTTGTTCATATCTTAAGCAAATTTGAGGTCTATTTCATCTTTTAAGCAACGCTTGAGGTTTAAAGATCATTTAAGCAAACATGAAGTTTAGAGATCACTTCAGCAATGCTTGAGGTTTAGACTTGAATGGAGAGTCTAGTACATCTATACCACTCACTTGAACTACACCTTCTGAAACATCTACTTTTACAAGGAATAGTTCCCTTAAAAAATTTTCTATATATCACCAAGAAACAACCAAATCCAAACAAAAATAAACAAGGAGAGCTTCCCGGAGAACTTCAAGAACCTTAAAGAAAGTTGATTCATGATTATGGGGTAAGCCTCTGAGCTCTTAGAGTTTGCTCTTGCATTATATGCTTGCCTTTTTTAAGTTTCATTTTCTTTTCGGTTATTTCCATTTTCATAGCCTAAACTATTTTACTTGAATTTATTTATGATTGAAATCATTTTTAGTATTTTGTTTACATAAAAATGTTCTACACATCCAGAGATTTTTGTAATGATAAAGATTATCTAAATCAATTCAGTATAGCAAAAGTTATGATCGTTTGAAGTTTCAAATTTTTGTTTTACCATTTCTGCTGTTTCTGTGTTTTATGCTCATTGGGATCATGTATGTCGTTAATAATGTCACTCACATTGTTAATGACATCATGTCATCATTAACGACATACATCGCTTTGGCATAGTCACAAATTTTCTTCATTTTGTTCCATTTCGAATCTTTTGGACTCGGACCACTGAGACCCTTCTGAGTTTGGAAATGCATTATTGGGGGTAACAAAATTCTAAATTGGAGTGTTTTAGGCATTATACAAGATTTGTTGATGTATTAACATGTGGATTAAGGTTTGGAGTAGCAAAGAAAGCGCTTCGGGCCATCCATTTAGATATCGCCCTTCACAAGGAAGTTGGTAATGATATGGATGACATAGTTACCGTTGTTAGCCCAAAAAATGGTTATGTCATGATTGTTTAGCCTAAATTTACATTTCTAATATTATTTTAGGTCACCAACATGAAGGGAACCCATGTTCCCAGATAACCTACCCAACAATATAACATGTGGCATTTTCACTAATAAAAAAGACCAGCATAGTTGAAAATAAAATGAACCATTTTTATAAAATTAGAACTTTGAAATCTCTGTTGTTTTTACCTCGACCACACAAGTGTAACCAAAATCCAAATCGAGCATGTATGGTACACTTGGTACATATTTGTGTTGTGGAATATCTCCTATGCTAACCTTTATGGATGTAGGTAGTTTAGGATAGATGTATGATAGGATTTAATTTCCATCAGGTATCACATTTATCAAATGTAACATTTGTTAGATATCGATGTATTTAGGTGATTTGTAAAACCCCTAGCCAAAGATGTAATTAATTCCATAGACTAGGTGCAATTATTTTGCTACGTGTTTACTTTCTCGCACTTTATTTATTTAACGCTTTCCGCATGCATGCTAAATAACCAAAAACATTAGTAAAAAACATCTAGATTGAATCAAAGTATAATAAAGGTGGTTTCCAAACAGGAATATTGTTAACTCAAATAACGAGGAAGTAAGTAACTCATCCCGGACCCAAATCTTTGAACTATGGTATTGCTTAGGCTTAACGGATCTATGTTTTACCAAATTTTCCTAGAAGAGCTGATCCTAGTGATGACTCTAAGTACCATAGGCTAGAGATTCTGATCTTAAGTCTATTAAACTTGTCACATGAACAAGTTTCTTTCTTTAAACTTTATTCAATCGGGAAAACCCCAACGCCCCATCTCACAAAGCATATGCCTCGCAGCGATCACGCGAGTCTGACGTTATTCCCTCACACACATTATAGTGTCATAAGCAAATCTTAGGCTCACCTGTAAGATAGTTATTTTTTCTTAGGTACCCATGCTTTTGAGCTAGGTCCTCCCTTGTTAGGAATGCTTAGATTAGTCTAGTCATACACATAATAATAATAATTTTTATGCCTAAACATTACTATGGCATGTCCATCTTTCTACAAAAGCCACACACCGCTTTGTGTTGGGCGGGCTCACTTTCTTCTTTATAGAGGAATTCTTCCTCTTAGAATTACGAGTATGGTTACTGGAAGATGGACTATTGGCTAGAGGAGGATCTCATTTCTTCTTTAAAGCTATTATCTCATTAGTCAACTGATCTAATTGCTCAGTGAGCTTGCTGTTTTGACATTCATAATATTCAGCCTTTTCTTGGAGAAAGTGGATATCAAGAGATAATGAAGCAATTGTATCTTCTTAATCTTCTCCTCACTAGCTCTTTGATGTTTTTGCCATACTTAGTAGTCAGCTTCATCACATCAAAGATTACCTAGGTGAACTCTTCTATTGATAAAGGGAGTTTAGGATGTACCTCAGTTTATGCATTCTTCCCATTGTTTTGCTCAGCATCAAAGTTAGTAGAGGATGAATTACTCTTTGAAGCAGATACTGAGCTCTTACCCTTATCATTCTCAATCGCCATCTAGCAGAGATTGGCGAAATCGCTTGCTTCTTCATCTAATGATGAAGATTCCTCGAAGTTGCTCCATGTGGTAGTAAGTGCCCCATTTTTCTTTGTTAACCACTTCTTGAATCTGTCCTTTTTGGATTTAGGATAGGATAAATGAATATAACCCTTCTCACCATAGCTAAAACATATGATGTCCTTGCTATGCTCCTTCTTGGGATCGTCCTCAGCTCCACGCCGATGCTAAGTTGGCTTGGTTTTACTAGAAAACTTCTTCTTGGTGAATTTCCTATTCTTATTCATGAAGCACTTAAATCACCTCGTGAGAAGTGCCATCTACTCATTAAATCATTCCTGGATCTACCCACTTTCTCCTTGCCATTACACCTTTTGGAGTCATCAGTACATTTCCTTAAGGACATTTCCCAACTCAACAAGGTGACTATCAGCTCATCGTAGCTATAGGTCTTAAGGTCATGAGCTTCCTCGATGGTGCCCTTCTTGGCATCCCACTCAATAGTGAGAATTTAAAGAATCTTCTTCACCATTTCTTCTTCGGTGAATTCTTTACCCAATCTTTTTAGTTCATTAATAATATTAATGAACTAAGTATTCATGGATTTAATACCCTCACTGGCACCCATCTAGAATAGCTCATTTTCTCGAAGCATGAGGTTGATCTTGGATTCCTTGACCTTGTCAGTCCCCTCGTAGGTGATCTCCAAGTTCTTCCAGATTTCTTATATCGTCTAGTAGCTCGAAACCCTGTTAAAATCTGTAAGATCTAGCACATATTGTAAGTACTTAATGGCTACCACATTCTCTTTGAGAAACCTTAGTTCAACATCATCCTAATCCTCTAGGTCGACTAGAACACGTACCCCATCTCACACTATATTTGGAATTTTGGGACCTAATTCTATTGCGAGCCATGCTTGCATGATTTGGGATTGGATGAAGCTTTTCATGTGATTTTTCCAAAATGTGTAATGCTGGCTATCGAATAGTAGAGGCCTGGTCACAAACATTCCTTCTCTAAGGAGTGTTATCTTCCTTGAGCCAATACTAAAATTATTGTAAGCCATTCAGATCATTTACTCTTAGATAGTGAGTCTAGATGCTGAGAATTTGCTCTGATACCACTTGTTTGTCTACTTTAGCTTAAAAAATCAAGTAGAGGGGGGTGAATGTGTTTATTGGTTCTTTTTAAGATTTATAAAAGTTGGTTCCAAGTTATGTTTTTAGATGAGTCTTGATTTAAGTATAAAGTGCACTAGGGTCTAAAAACTATAAACTACGCAGGTCTGCTAGTATCGTTTATCTTCAATCTATGTTGAGTAACCTACTCATTTTGGATTAGGTTTTAAAGTTAAACTAATAAACTTAGAGAGATGATGAATGAGTAACACACAATAAGGGCAATGCAAAGGTTTCAGAAAGATAACACCTAAGATTTTATCCTGATTCTGCCCCTAGCCTACCTCTAGTACCTAGATTCCTTTCCAACCTTTAATCTTCTAGTGGTTTCTTTCCTTCCTAAGTAGAGAAGCCTCTATAGTGGGTAGACAAGATTATAGAATGTACATTCCTTTCTAACTACCACTCAATCTCACTTTAGGTACCCTTCCTAAAGTAACTCATACATTTAATTGAAAGTTTATGAACGAAGGATTCAACTTATAAAAGTGTTGAATCTTTTTTCAATGATAAAGCTAATCTAATTTCTCTCCATTACAAGCAGATGTTTGCTTTAGATTGCTTGAAATTGGAATTTCTAAATGTTGGGATTGCTTGAACAAAATTTTGAGCTCTTATGAAACATCCGGTGATTCACCAAGTTTGAACATCTACTTCAGTCTTCTATTTATACTTGGAATAGTTGGAAGTAACCATTGTAAAATTCTTGTCTTGTCTTGTTCTTCAATTTCTCTTCTCTTCCAAGATTTCAAACCTGGCCATCTGAAACAGATTCCAAGATGTTTAGAGATAGAGAATTTAAACATTGAAGCATGAGATTAATCCGTTAATCTTGTTGTGTCAAAAACTCGTTTCTTCAAGCAATTCCATTCTAAGAGAGAGGTGCTTGAGATGCAATGTGGAAGCTTGTGATTTGTTTAGTTACTAATATTATAAAGAAGCGCGAAGACACTAGAAAAATGGCGCATGTCAAAAGATGGCTTTTATCTTGGACCTAACGAGGAATCTCCAACATTCCATACCGACACCTTTTTGTTATGAGAACCACTTGAATATCTTCTTTAATTTTGGCACTTTTAACCTGAAAAGTATGAAAGGAATATCACGTCTCTCATAGACAAAGTTAAAAGCACATGTGTCATACTATTTCTAAATGTTAAAGAACTTAACTTTTAGTAACTAGAAGCTACTCAGCTTAGCTGAGTTTTTATCTAATAAACTGCATATTACTCATCTTACCTCAGCTTTTCTTACTCTAAGAGTTGAAGTTAGTAGTATACCACCATTCAGTAAGCGATAACCAATCATACCACTTCTTAGGATTTCCATGGGACGTACATCTAAGTTAAGTTTTCAAATATCTATTAACAGCCTCTTTTTGCCATCGATTTATGGATGGTAAGCAATTGATCTAAGTAATTCTACTCCCTGCAACTTGAAAAGCTCTTCCCTAACAACACTAACAAAAAGGGGGTCTCTATCACTTACAATCGTGAAAGGAAGGCCATATAGCTTAGAGATGTTTGCGAGGAATTTTTTGCTACATCTTTAATAGTTTAGGGGGTTTGAGGCTAATAAGATGGGCATATTGTTAGACATGATGCATGCCTTAGAGGTAATTAGGGCGATATATCTTTATTAGTTATAATGTAGAAACAATTTCGAATTATTATTAATAATAATTAAGGCATGTTTGTTGCATATCAGTGGTTTTTGTTTATTATTATATCTCGTTGGTATAATGTATGTTTAATATGTATATGCGCATTAATAAGACAAATTCTGTGATTATTTCATAACATAAATGTGCATGGACATAGTGGAAGCTATATGGTGTAAGAATTGCACATATGTGTTACTATGAATAGTCTAAATATCCCTGGTCATAATTTCATTGAGACTGGATATCAATGGAATTGACAGACTAGCATGTCTAGGCTTGGCTTACTCCTTGGATTAGATCCAACCAACGATCTCACAAGCTGAAGGTGGTGCCTATACTTAACACATGCATATATTTGGGTAATACATTGGAAACCGCTATAAAAAAGACACTCGAAAATTACTATAGCCATGTGTTGGTGTTATGTCTTATTGCAGTAGCAGTACAAGTATCATCAAAATTGAGATACCGGTTACCTTATGTAGGAGTAGCTATACTTTGGGTCATACTTATTCATACCTTGACAATATGGATGACACGAGTGATTATGGGTATAGCGATGATCACATGTTGGTAAGTTGTGTAGTCAAGATGGGATCCATTGCTCCTGATATAACAATATAATGGGAGATGTACCTTAGGGTCCCTTGTTGAAGTAACACACTCCTAAACCTCTGATTAGACTATAAGATTGATGGAATGGGTTTCTAGTCAATCAAGATACATAATGGCTAAGTCGTGTTCTTGGTGAACAAGTCAATTTACTAGACAGATATGGCTATTACATGAGCTAAGATTTAATCCGAGCTCAATAAACTAGATGGTACTTAACCTGATGGAATGAGTGCATTATAATGGTTACTACTGCAAAATTGGATTAAGTCATAGACACATGATGTTCTAAGTATCAGGGGATCATACACCTTTGTTAGAAAGCCCATTTGATAATCTAGAGCTATCGGGTTCAATATCAATCTGGAACACTAAGCTTAAAGGTTCCTAGATGGGAAGCCAAGTTTAGGTTAAATAGAGGGGTAGTTGTTTGGAAGAATTTCAAATAGAGTATGACTATCGATTCAACCATAGAGTCTGAGTATTTAGTTGCTCAAGAAGTATCTAAGCAAGCCATATGGGTTAAAGGATTTATTGGTGATCTCTGTGTGGTGTCCGGCATTATAAATCCAACAGCGGTCCATTACGATAATAATGAGGCTATTACTAAGGCAAAGGAACCAAGGTCTTGTTGCAGAAACGACCATATACTCAAAAAGTACTATCTTATGCAAGAGATGGTAACCAGAAAGAATATAAGATTAGAATACATCCCAACAAATCAGAATCTAGCGGATGGGCTAACTAAACCATTGACTCAAGTTAAACATGACCAACATGTTAATGAGTATGGTATAAGGAACATGGGCAATTAGCTCTAGTGCATGTGGGAGATTGTTAGACATGATGTTTGCTCTAGAGGCAATTAGGGTGATATATCTTTAATAGTTATAATGTATAAACAGTTTTGAATTATTGTTAATAATAATTAAGGTATCTTTATTTCTTATTAGTGATTTCTATTTATATTCTATCTAGCTTGTATTATATATGTTTTATATGTATATGCACATTGATAAGAAAAAGTCTGTGATTATTTCATAGCGAAAAGTGTGTGGACATAGTGGGAGCTATGTGGTGTGAGAACTGCATATTCGTGTTACTATAAATAGTGTAAACATCCCTAGATGGACATTAATGGAATGGACAAACTAGCATGTGTAGGCTTACTCCTTGGATTAGATCTAAGTAGTCGATCTCAAGAGCTAAAGGTGGTACCTTGAGTTAACACATGAATGTATTCGGGTCATACATTAGATACCGCTATAAGATAGACACTTGGAAATTACTATATCTATATGTTGGTGTAATGTCTTATTGTAATAGCAATACAAGTATCCTCAAACTTGAGATACCTGTTACCTTATGTAGGAGTTGTTATACTTTCGATCATACTTATTCATTCCATGGCGATTAGGATGACATGGGTGATTATGGGTATAGTGATGATCACATGTTGGTAAGTTGTGTAGTCAAGATGGGATCCATCGCTCCTGATATAGCAATATAATGGGAGATGTACCTTAGGGCCCCTTGTTGAAGTAACACACTCATAAACCTTTGATTAGAGTATAAGATTGATAGAACGGGTTTCTAGTCAATCAAGATACATAATGTCCGAGTGGTGTTCTTCGTCAAAATGTCTAATTCCAGGATAGCTACGGCTATTACATGAGCTAACACTTAATCCGAGCTCAGTAAACTAGATGGTACTTAACCTGCAGGAAGGAGTTAATTGTATTGGTTACTACTGCAGAACCGGATCAAGTCACAGGCACATGATGTTCCAAGTACTGGGGGATCATACACCTTTGCTAGTAAGCTCATTTGATCTTCTAGATCTATCGAGTTCCATATTGATCTGGAACACTAAGCCTAAAGGTTCCCATATGGGAAGCTCAGTTTAGGTTAATCTCTAGCGGCTTTATACTTTGGGATCCTATGAGATCACAAACTTTGGGTCTTTATCGGACCATGTAAAGAACCTATGAACTGGGTCTATACCGAAAATACAAGTTGTGAGATCAGTGAGAAGAATTATTAATTAGTTGGACCGAATTAATAATTAAAAGGAATAATGAAAAAGATAGCCAAAAATAGTGAAAAGCGAGCAAGGGACTTTTCCCATTATGAATGTGCCCCAAAAAGAACATGGGTTGTTTGAGGTGAGGCCCTCATGGCTGCCCCACAAGCTGAAAAGCTCGCGGTCCACTAGCTTGCGAGTGAGGCAAGCATGGGCTTTTTACTAATGAGTGAAGCCCGCTAGGGCTTACCTCATGAAACTTGCGGGTCAGCCCCTGGGTTACCCTACCAGCGAGGATGACACGATAAGCATGGGATGGGTTTATAAATAAGCTTCAAGCCTCTTATTATTCACAAACTAGAAAAAGCTTAGAGATATTTTTCTCTATAATTTCTACTCTCTTCTTCCTTTTGTTGTGCTAGATCCTTCATGATTTTCTCAAAAAAATCAAAGAATTCTTATTGAAGGCTCTAAGTTTAAGTGAGCCTTCCAGATTATTTCCGGGTTTATTTTTCAAGTAGTCTAGCAGCTGCTATTAGTTTATGGGTTCTACCTCTTTGAGGTTTTGGTCAGTGAAGATCTATGCGGATCAATCATTGAGGATCTCCTAGTTTGGAAGCTTGTGATGTTGGAATTACTCAAAGGGAACACTAGTACCAAAAGAGATATCAAGCACTCATCAACTCGTAATGCTTTAATCTTTATATGCTAGGTTTCTTTTATATGTTTTATAAACCTAAAAGCATCTATGGAACGTTTTAACTTAGATTATATCAATCATAGAATGCTTAGGAGATCCTTAGGTTAATTTTAAGTTTTGAAATTCTACTTTGCAACAATTGCATGTTCAATTACTATCTTAATTAACCAACACATATTTAGTTAAATGATCCACAACAACTAAAATCACCTCCCTGCAATTAAATTTTCGTAACCCCTCGATTAAATCCAAGATGTGATTATTCCATACTCATTCTAAAATTAGTAGTGGATGTAGTATACCTGTAGGCTTATTGACATCATGTTTGCACGTTTGGAAAACTATACACTATGCGATTTAAATCCTTACATCCCTCTTAAGGCACTTCAAAAAGAAAGTGAGCTATAATCTCTTCAAAGTAGGTTGTACCCCGGAATGGCCTCCTAATGGAGTATGATGCATCAAAGCAACTAGCTAGTTCATGTTAGACATGATGTATGCCCTAGAGGCAATTAGAGAGATTTGTCTTTATTAGTCATTAATGTATAGGCAGTTTCAGATTATTGTTTATCAATAATAAGGAAACTTTGTTATATATCGATGATTGTTTCTAAATTGTGCATCTCGCTGGTATTATATATATGCTATTAAGTATATGTATATGTTCATTGATATAATAAGACAAAGTCCATGACTATTTCATACAGAAAAATTGCAAGGATATAATGGGAGCTATATGGTACGAGAACTGCACACAAGTGTTACTATGAAAATTCTAAATATCCCTTTTCATAGTTTCATTGAGGCTAGACATCAATGAAGCGAACATACTAGCATGTGTAGGCTTGGTCCTTGGGTTTGATCCAAGCAGCCAATCTCATGAGCTGAAGGTGGTACCTTGAGTTAACACATGAATGTATTTGGGTAATACATTGTTGTTGTCATGTCTTATTGCAGTAGCAGTATGAGTATCCTCAAACTTGATATATTGGTTATCTTATGTGGGTGTTGCTATACTTTGGGTTATACTTATTCATACCTTGGTGATCAGGATGATATGGGTGATTACTGGTTTAGTGATGATCATTCGTTGGTAAGTCGAATAGTCAAGATGTGATCCATTGCTCTTGATATAGTGATAAAATGGGAGTTATACTTAAAGCCTCTTATTGAAGTGACACACTCATAGACCTCTAATCAGAGTATGAGATTGATCAAACAGGTTTCTAGTCAATCTAATTATATAAAGGTGAGTGGTGTTTTTCGTGAACAAGTTTTATTCCAGAATAGCTATGGCTCTTACATGAGCTAATACTTAATCTGAGCTCAGTAAACTAGATGGTACTTAACCTAATGAAAGTAGTGTATTGTACTGGTTACTATTACAGAACTAAATCAAGTCACATGTACGTGACATTTCGAGTATTAAGGGATCATACACCTTCGTTAGAAAGCCCATTTGATCGTCTATAGTTATCAGGTTCCATATTGATCTGGAATTATGAGACTAAAGGTTCTCAAATGGGAGGCCAAGTTTAGGTTAGCCTCTAGCGACTCTATACTTTGAGATCCTATGAGGTCACGTACATCAGGCTTTTACCAGACTAAAAAAAGAACTTATAGACGGGGCTATACTTAGAGTAAAAGGGAGTGTTAAACTCGATTTAGATGGACCAATTTTGGTCGAGCTAGTGTATAGAGATAGAAGGGAAAGGTTTAACCTAGCCGGAATACCATGAGTTGGCCTTGCGAGAGTTCTCACAAGGGCCCACGAGGCAAGCCTCCGCGAGAGGTAGAAGTGCTCATGGGCTTGCTTGCAAGAACTGCTTGGTAGTGCTAGTGAGAAAGCCCGCAAGCAGGCTTGCAAGAAATCTTGCAAGCCATAGTGTAGGCGAGCTTGCAAGATTTCTCACAAGCCCGGTAAGGCAAGCCCAAGCGGGGCTTGCCTTGCGTAACACTCTACTCCATGAGTTTCTTGTGGAGTAGTGTGTGGGCTAGTGTGGCCCGTGCATGGGATTGTTGAACCAATCCTACATCGGTTACAAAGGGAACATTTTTGCTCCCCCTGGGTTATAAATAGCCCTCTTCCCTTCCTTCAAATCTCACTTCAGCTCAGCATTCTTCTAAGTTTTGACTCCTTTTTTTCTTTGTGAATTTTTACAATATCCTCCACGAGTTTCTCCGCTTTCATAAGAATTCTTTTGAAGGCTTAATCCTATTTTAGAAAGATCCTTCTCTATTACATTTTTGAGTTGGTCTATGAACGATCTAGTACCTGCTTATTAACTAACGAGTTCTCCCTCTATGTGAGGTTTTGGTCGGCGAGGTCCATGTCGAGTAATCATAGTGGTCGTCCTAGTTTGGAAGCTTGTGATAACAGAGTGCTATCAAATTTCTCTAAGGGATCACCGCATCATTGGGGAAGGAGCACATCAACTAGTAATGATCTAAAATTAGATGCTCGGTTTCTTTTATTAAGTTTTATAAACCTATAAGCATCAATGGAACATTTCAATTGAGATTATGTCAATCATACCATGCTTAGGTGATCTTTTAGGGTTAATTTTATGTTTTAAAATTCCACCGTGAAAGTTCGCATGTCCAATAACTACTTTAATTAACCAAGAGTGGTATCAGAGCCTACCTTATGCTATGCATGATTGATGATAATATATTGAAATGATATTTTCTATGAATTGATTAAAGTATACTATGCATGACTTATGTTTCATATCCTGTTAAAGAAATGATGTGATAACTAGATTAAGGTTTTGCTCAAACTTAGTCTAGGTGATTATCATATAAATTAACAATGTTTTACTACACGTGTGAATACTTTAAATTAAGGGTCATCCAAAACTTCAATCGATTAAAAAACAAAATTTTTAAATCATAATTGTCTATGGTCAATGAATCAAAGTGCATGTTGTTATTTTGACAAGGATTAGACTTGGCTACTCATATACTTTAAGGGGGCCTCTCCCTCTTAGAAATCTCCATCAGTATTAGGTTCAAGCGTACCTAATGATTTTTTATGGTTTAGTCGATTTATAGTATGGAAATTAGATTCAGCATATGGTTTTACACCCGTGGTTTAAGCTATTAGATTAAAACTTATAGACATAGGTGCAAGAACTTGTACATGGACCATGTTAGTTTTCCATGCTATGCAGAGTCTTGGTATAATGGAATGATTATAATGTACCAATCTTGAGCATAATAACTTAGATTAATAATTCCAAATAACTTGAAATTATTATTATTATTATTATCATAATCATATCCATCATTAAGTCCTATACTAAGGCTAAACTAGTTGCACCAATAAAAATCCTACAACAATATTAAGGCGGTAAATTTTCTTCCCATCATAAGTCATGGTATGAACGTTATTAACGGATGTCAGGACATGTACAACATGCTTTCTCTTGATAAGGGTTTGGTCATGATACTAGAGGGGTTAATGCCTTAACAAAATGGGTTAGATGGAACTAATGCTAGATTAGAGACATAATTGAGGTGTCGTACAATTGGATACGCACGTCTCAAGAAAAAGAACTCTAATAGACTAGCAATTGCATGAAATGTTTATAGACGGTTTCCCACCATGGTTATCTATTATGGCTTGACCTGCTATAGCGGGGGTCATAGTGTATTGGAGACTGCTTTAAGATAGATACTCAAAAATAACTATATCCATGTATTGGTTTCATGTCTTATTGCAATAGCAATGCAAGTATCCTCAGACTTAAGATACTTGCTACCTTATGTAGGAGTTGCTATACTTTGGATCATACTTATTCATACCCTGGCGAATAGGATGACATGGGTGATTACGGGTATAGTGATGATCACATGTTGGTAAGCCGAGTAATCGAGATGGGATCCATCACTTCTAATATAGTGATATGACGAGAAATGTACCTTAGGGCCCCTTGTTGAAGTGATACACTCATGAACCTCTTATCAGAGTATAAGATTGATAGAAAGGGTTTCTAGTCAATCTTGATACATAATGGCCGAGTGGTGTTCTTCGTGAACAAGTCTAATTTTAGGATAGCTACGGTTATTACATGAGTTGACACTTAATCCGAGCTCAATAAACTAGATGGTACTTAACCTGATGGAAGGAGTGTATTGTATTGGTTATTACAGCAGAACTGGATTAGGTCACAAGAATATGACGTTCCAAGTATTGGGGGATCATACTCCTTTGGTAGAAAGCCCATTTGATCATCTAGAGCTATTAGGTTCCATATCGGTCTGGAACACTGAGCCTAAAGGTTTTTGGATGGGAAGCCAAGTTTAGGTTAACCTCTAGCGGCTCAATACTTTGGGACCCTATGAGGTCACACACATTAGGTCTTTATCAGACTAAGTAAAGAATCTATGACTGGGTCTATGCTGAAAATACTAGTTGTCGAATTCATTAGAAGAATTATTATTTAGTTAGACTGAATTAATAATTTGAAGGGAATAAAGAGAAAATGAGAAAAATACCTGGAGCGTAGCAAGGGATTTTTCTTGTTGCTTGTGAGCCCCAAATGAACATGGGATGTTTGGAGTGGGGCCTGCATGGCTGCCCCACGAGCCATAGGGCTTGTGGGCCGCTTTCGCGTGGAGACATCCCACGCTTGATAACGGGCTGTAGGCTCGCAAACACTACCTAAGGCATACAAGTCTAGCTTGCGGCATAAGGCAAGCCCATTACGGCTTACCTTGTGGTAGCAAGCCATGAATTGTGACCTGCGTGGGAAACCTGGATGTGGGATGGGACAATTCCCATCCCACATGAACTTTTAGGAGGAGTTTAACACTCCCCTTTTTCCCTGTAAATAGGCTGCCAGTTCCTCTATTTATTCACAACTACGAATATACTTCTTCAGCTGAGCTTTTCTCTTTGAGTTCGACATCCTCTTCCTTTGTTGTGCGAGATCCTCCACGAGTTTGTCCAAACAATCAAAGAATTCTTTTTGAAGGCTCTTTCGAAAGTGAGCCTTCTTGGTTTATTTTCGAGTTGGTTTTTGAGCAGTCTAGCAGCTGCTGCTTACTAACGGGTTCTTCGAGGTTTTGTTCAGTGAAGATCTGTGTAGATCAATCATAGAGGCTCTCCTAGGATGGAAGCTCGTGCTAACTAAGTTTTGCCGAATTGCTCTAAGGGAACACCGCTTCCAAAGAAAGAGAAAGCACGTATCAACTGGTAATGTTCTATACTTAGATGCTAGATTTCTTTTATAAGCTTTATAAACCTAAAAGCATATATGGAATGTTTTAACCTAGATTATATCAATAATGGCATGCTTAGGAGATCCTTAGGCTAATTTTATGTTTTCAAATTCTGTCTTACAACCTTTGCATGTTCAATTACTATCTTGACTAACCAGTAGTGGTATCAAAGCCTGCTTTATGCTATGCATGATTGATACTAATGTGTTAAAATGCTATTTTCTATGAATTGATTAAGGTATGCTATGCATGACTTAGGGTTTCAATTCTTATTATAGAAAATGATGTGACAACTAGATTTAGGTTTTGTTAAAACTTAGTCTAGGTGTAAATGCTTTAATTAAGGGTCATCCCGTACTTCACTTAATTAAAGAACGAAATCTTTAAATCATAATTGTCCATAGTACAACTAATCAAAGTGCACATGGTTATTTTGGTATGGATTGGACTTGGCTTCTTATTCACTTTAAGGTAGGCCTCTTCTACCTGGAAATCTCCATCGGTATTAGACTCAAAAGTACCCAAGGGACTTTTATGGCGTAGTCGATTTCTAGTTTGAGAATTAGATTTCGCATATGGTTTTACAAATGTGGTTTAAGTTGTTAAATTAAAACTTATAGATATAGATGCAATGATTTAAACATAGACCTTGTTTGTTTTGCATACTACGTGGAGTCTTGGCATAATGAAATGATTATGATATATCAATCCCGAGCATGTTCCCTTAGAGTTAATAATTCCAAATAGCCCGGAATTTTTATTTTTATAATCATATCCATCACATAAGACCTAGACTGGGGTGAGACTAGTGGGACCAATAAAATCCCCACAATAATATTAAGGCGGTATATAGTCTTCCCATCATAAGTCATGACATGAACCTTATTAACAGATATAAGCACATGTAAAACATGCCTTCCCTTAACATGTGTTTTGTAATGAGACTAGATGGGGTTAAAGCCTTGACCAAGATGGGTTAGTTATCCATATTATTGGAGCTAATGCCAAATTAGAGACGCATTTGAAGAGTCCTACAATTGGGTATGCATATCTCGAGAAAGAGAACTCAAATGGATTAGCAATAGATGCAAATGGAGGGTTCTAACCATGGTTGTCTTATTGTGGCTTGACCTGTGATAAAGGGGGTCATGATGAGTGGCTATGGATGCTACCAGCTAAGGAAAATTAGTTCAACCAAATTTCCTGAATTTAAATAGAATGGGTTATTTGAATGTCAAGACAATAGTAAATTTATGTGTTTAATTAAATACATTATATTAAATGCATGTACATATACTAATGTCTAAATGAATTCTATCTTATATCTAGGTTGAATAATGAATCTGAAAATAAACCTTCACTCAATTCTTGATAATAAATTAGATGGTTCAAACTTTACTGATTGATTTAGGGTGGTGAGGATAGTCCTTAGATCAGAAAGGATAGCTTATGTTTTAGATGTGCCCCTCCTCGATGAGTCTGATGCTGAAATTAATGCCAATGAACATTTAGCACAGGAAAGCACAAAAAAGATCGTGAAATAGCATCATGTATAATGCTGGCAACCATGAATTCGATGCTTCAAAAATAGCATGAGAGCATGGACATCAATACCTTGATGAGCAGGCTAGGTCTGAGTGATTTGCTACGTAAAACTCTTATTTAGAATAAAGATGCAAGCTGGCATTTTAGCACCACTACATGCTCTTAAACTATTGGGTTATATAGAGTAGCTGACTTGACTGGTTTAGTGATGGATCATGTATTATGTGTGGTTTTGATTCTTGCCTCATTGATTGATATTTATTCACAATTTGTGACTAATTATTATATGAACAAGATCGACACCACACTACCTCAGTTGGTCAACATTCTGAAAATGGTATAACCTAAGATTCGTAAGGATCCAAAGGCTTTACTTTTGGTTGAGAATACCAAACCTTCCAAGGGTGGGTCCCATTTTGGAAAGGGTCGAAGTGCCAAGAAGAAAATCAATAAGAAGAAGAAAAGTGATAAAGGAACTATAAATGTCTGCTTCTGATGTGGTAAGGCATCGCGACCACTAGAAGAAGGATTGCAAGGTTCAGATTTCTGAACAAGTAAAGAAGAAGTCAAGTGAGGCATCTACTTCAGGTATGTTCATGATAGAGAGTTTCTCTACAGTTCCCTATGAGTCTACTTGGGCATTAGATACTGGTTGCGGTACTCATATCTGTACTTTTATGCAGGGATTGCTGAAGAGTAGGAGGCTTGCAAAGAGGCAAATGGATCTAAGAGTTGGAAATGGAGCACAGGTTGTTGCAACAACTATAGGGACATATAGTCTTCGTTTGCCTAGTGGCCTAGTTTTAGTTTTGAACAATTCCTATTATATTCCTACTATCACCAAGAATATTATTTTTGTTGCACTTTTAGCAATAGAGGAATTTGAAAATTTATTTTCTAATAATAAATGTCAAATTCAACGTGATCTTTATGCTTGTGGAATATCTGTGGATGGAATTTATGTTCTAGATACTAAAACTAAAATTCTAAATATGAACATTGTCAAGGAATTGAGATTAGATAATGAGGAATCCTCATACTTATAGTAATCTCGTCTAGTCCATATAAATGAGACTCACTTAACTAAGTTACACAAATGTAGAGACTTAGGTCCAATGGAATGGGTATCCTTTGGTGTGTGCAAGCCTTGTTTAAAGGGGAAGATGACTAAGAAACCTTTCAAAGGAAATGGACAGCATGCCACTAGTACTTTGGAAAAAATACATTTCAATGTATGTGGTCCAATGAGTGTTAAGACACATGACAATTTTGTCTACTAGATAACCTTTATCAATGATTTCTCACGGTATGGTTATTTGTACCTTATGAGGCACAAGTCTGAATGTTTTGAGAAATTCAAAGAGTTCAAAACCAAAATAGGGAAATATCTTGGAAAAAGTATCAAGACCCTTCAATCTGATCGAGGCAGTGAATACTTAAGCCAAAAGTTTTAGGATTATCTAAGGGATAATGTTATTTTATCCCAATGGACACCTCCTTATACACCCCAACACAATGGAGTGTTGGAAAGGAGAAATAGAACCCTACTTGATATAGTTCAGTCAATAATGAGCCAAGTAGAACTCAGTAGATCCTTTTGGGGTTATACACTTGAGAGTGCAATTTATATTCTAAATAGAGTACCCTCGAAATAAGTTGATCTAACACTAAAAAAATGTGGTATGGTAAGAAACCAACTCTTTCTCACCTGAGAGTCTAGGGATGTCCTACTTATGTAAAGAGGATAAGTTCAAATAAGTTGGGTGCTAAGTCTGACAGGTGTCTTTTTGTAGGTTACCCTAAGGAGACTATGGGTTATACCTTTTACAATCCCAAGGAACGAAAGGTACTTTTTTTCTAGGAATGCATAGTTCCTCGAGAAGGAACACATACTTATGAAAGCTAGTGAAAGATATCTTGAGTTGGGTGCTTAAGAAGATCAACCAAACATCAATTGATTAATCCTAAACCTTTTACAAAAGAATGTGTAAGCATGGAACATCCTATTATAACACCCACATTACATAGGTCAGGTCAGGCTCTAATCATAGTTGAGAGATGCATTTATTTCATCACTAATGATAAGCACATCTTCCTTGTGGAAGATGACAAGTCCAAAACATACAAGGAGGTAATAGAAGGCTCAAAGTCTGAAAAATGGTTTACAGCCATGAAGTCAGAGATGGACTCTGGGTATAAAAATCAAGTCTAAAACTTGGTTGATGCTCTAAGTGGGATTAAGCCCATGGGATGCAAGTGGGTTTTCAAGAAGATTATCAACATGTATTGTAATGTAATTACCTATAAAGCAAGGTTAGTAACAAAAGGTTATAGTCAAAAGGAAGGCATTGACTATGATGAATCCTTTTCACCAGTTTTATGGTGAAATCCAATAGGATACTCCTTACCATCGTTGCTTGTTATGATTATGAGATCTGGCAGATGGAAGTGAAAAATGTTTTCATTAATGAGAACCTCGATCGGGATGTATATATGATACAATTAATAGGTTTTGCATCTTAGGATGGATAGAAGGTATGCAAGTTGCAAATGTCCATTTATGGACGTAAGCAATCATGAAGGAGTTGGAATATTTGGTTTCACAAGATAATCTGAGAAATTGGTTTTGTGCCAAACACTAATGAGCCCTGTACATATAAGAAGGCCAGTGGGAGTGCGATTTTTTTCCTTGTATTATATGTCAATGACATATTACTAATAGGAAAATGATGTTCCTTATCTTTAAATAGTTAAGTCATGGTTGTCAAAGAAGTTCTAAAATGAAAGACCATGGAGAAGCAACTTTTATACTTGGTATAAAGATCTGCCATGATAGATCTAAGAGGCTACTTTCACAACGAACATACATAAAAAAGGTTTTGGCTAGATTTAACCTTGAGCTATCAAGAAATGGTTACCTCCCAATTTCTCATGAGATTAACTTATCTAAATCTCAATGTCCAAGAACACTACAGGAGAGACTGCACATGAATGGAATACCCTATGCTTCGGTGGTAGTATCCATCATGCATGCTATGGTATACACTCGGCCATATGTCTCACATGCTTTGAGTGTCATGAGCAAATTTCAATCTGATCTAGGTGACAAGCATTGGATGGCCGCTACAACTATCCTCAAGTACTTATGAACGAATAAGGATATGTTTTTAGTTTATAGAGAAAGTGATCTCTCTATGAAGGGATGCATTGACGTGAGTTTTCAGTTTGATAAGGACGATAACAAATTCTCATTGGGTTATGTGTTTATGTTAAATGGAGGGATAGTTGTTTGGAAAAGTTTCAAACAAGATATAACTACTAATTAAACAACTAAATCTGAGTATATAGTTACTCTTGAAGCAGCTAAGCAAGTTGTTTGGCTTAAGAGATATTTACTGGTAATCATGGCTTGGTGTCCAGCATTGTAAATCTAATAGCTATCTATTATGATAACAATGGGGCTATTTGTCAGGAAAAGGAACCACAGTCTTGTTAAAGAAATAGACACAACCATTGACTCAGGTTAAACATGACCAGCATAATAACGAGTATGGCATGAAGCACATGGGCAATTGACTCTAGTGTAACTAGGAGTTTGTGAGACATGATATGTGCTCTAGAGGTAATTAGGACGATATGTCTTTATTAGTCACTAATGTACAAATAGTTTCAGATTATTATTTATCAATAACAATAAAAGGCATATGTGTTATATATTAATGATTGTTTTCAAATAGTGTATCATGCTGGTATTATATATATATGATATTAAGTGTGTGTGTGTGTGTATGTTCAATGATATAACAAGACAAAGTCCATGACTATTGCATAGCGAGAAAGTGCGAAGACATGGTGGGAACTATGTGGTGTGAGAACTGCACACACGTGTTAATATGAAAAGTCTAAATATCCCTAGTTATGGTTTCAATGAGTCTGGACATCAATGAAGCAGATAGATTAGCATGTGTAGGCTTACATCTTGGGTTTGATCCAAGCAGCCAATTTCACGAGTTGAAGGTGGTAACTTGAGTTCACACATGAATGTATTCAGGTAATATATT
>CATIWQ010147873.1:0-12787 GCA_949673415.1 Euphorbia schlechtendalii | reverse complement strand
TTTAACTTGGTAGACCAATCTTTCCTAGAATTTGAGATAGTCTTTTCAAGAATCAACTTAATTTCCCGATTAGAGATTTCTACTTGACCATTAGTTTGAGGGTGATATGGGGTAGCAATCCTATGATTTACTCCATATTTTTGTATCAAGTTTTCAAAAGTCTTATTGATAAAATGTGAACCTCCACAATAATAATGGTCCTAGGAACTCCAAATCTACTAAATAATTGCTTAAGAAATTTAGCAACTACTCTAGCATCATTCTTACTATATGCGCTACCCTCAACCCATTTTGAAACATAATCAACTGCAACCAAAATGTAATTATTACCGTTAGATGTAGGAAATGGTCCCATGAAATCTATTCCCCAAACATAAAAAAGCTCTACTTCCAAGATGTTTTACAATGGCATTTCATCTCTTTGACTTATTTTTCCTATCCTTTGACAATTATCACAATTCTGAACAAAATCTTTGGCATCCTTGAACAATGTTGGCCAATAAAACCCACTTTCTAAGACTCTAGCTGCTATTTTTGCTGGTCCTAAATGTCCTCCATAAATGCTATCATGGCAATGACTTAAAACTGAAGAAAAGTTATTATCATCTGTACATCTACGAATAATACTATCGGCACATACCTTAAACAAATAAGGATCGTCCCACATAAATGATCTTATATCATTAAGAAATTTCTTCTTACCTAGAATCTAAATCAGAGGGTAAAGTATGTGTAACTAAGTAATTTGCATAATCAACATACCATGGACTAATAGTATGTTTAACAAACATTAGATTTTCATGGGGAAATAATTCATTAATTTCACCAGTTTCACCTATAAGTCCTTTATCATCTTCTAGACGAGATAAATGATTAGCTACAGTATTATCTCTTCCTTTCTTATCCCTAATTTCTAAGCCAAATTCTTATAGAAAGAAGGATCCACCTAATTAATCTAGGTTTGGCATCTTTCTTAGCAAACAAATATCTCAAAGCAACATGATCAGTGTAAACTATTACCTTAGACCCTATCAAATATGATCTAAACTTGTCACATCCATATACGACTGCTAACATCTCTTTCTCAGTGGTTGTGTAATTGCATTGTGCAGAAGACAAACTGTGACTTGCATAGTAAATTGCATGCAAATTCCTTTCTTACCTCTAACCTAAAACACAACCCATAGCTACATCACTAGCATCGCACATCAATTCAAATGGCAGAGACCAGTTTGGTTTAACTATAATGGGAGCCGAAACCAATGCTTGCTTTAAAGTTTTGAAGACTTTCAAACAGTCATCAGAGAATTCGAACTTCACATCTTTAACTAATAAATTAGTTAAAGGTTTAGCTATAACCGAGAAATCTTTAATAAACCTTCTGTAAAATCCAGCATGTCCTAAAAATGACCTTATTCCCTTAACATTTATGGGAGGAGGTAATTTCTCTATGATTTCGGTTTTTGCTATATCTACGTGAATTCCTTTTTCATCTATCTTATGGCCTAATACTATACCCTCATTAACCATAAAATGATATTTCTCCCAGTTCAAAACTAAATTAGTTTCTTCACATCTAGCAAGTACTTTATCTAAAATTTCTAGACATGATTCAAAAGAATTTCCATAAACTGAGAAATCATCGATGAAAACTTCCATAATATCCTCCACATACTTACTAAAAATAGCCGAAACGCACCTTTGAAAAGTTGTTGGAGCATTTCATAACCTGAAAAGCCTTCTTCTATTAGTAAATGTATCAAATGGACATGTAAATGTGGTTTTATCCTAGTCATCTATCTTAATGTGAATTTGAAAATATCCAGAGAATCCATCTAGAAAATAGTAAAATGCATGACTTGATATCCTTTCTAGCATTTGATCTATAAATGGTAAAGGGAAATGGTCTTTCCTGGTGGCTGCATTTAATTTTCTTTAGTCTATACAAAGTTTCCATCCGGTTGTTGTCCTAGTAGGAACTAAGTTACCATTTTCATTTTGAACTACAATAATACCTCCTTTTTACGAGACACATTGAACAGGGCTAACCCACTCATTATCTGAAATCGGATAGATAATTCCTGCATCTAGCAACTTAATAATTTCCTTCTTAACAACTTCCTTCATGTGAGGATTCAATCTTCTTTTCCTTTCTATTCTAGGTTTGCTTTCATTCTCATAATTAATAGAATGCATAACTATATTAGGGTTAGTTCTTCAAATATCGGAAATCTGCCAACCAATGCTCCTAATTCTACCATTAATTGTCTCCAATAATGCTTTTTCCTGCAGACCAGATAACTTATTAGAAATTATAATGGGTAAAGTATTGTTACTTCCTAAAAATGCATACTTCAAATGAATGGGTAATTACTTCAATTCTACTAAGGGTGGTTTATCCATAGAAGGTGGTATAGGATCATATTCTCTAACTAATTTTTTGGTTTCAGAGGAATATTCTAAATTTTCAAGGGATTCAAATGCGGAGTTTTCAAGAGATGTAACATGACATATTTCATCTACACAAGAATCAATTAAGTTATTGATCATGTAATCTCCACAAAACTTATCCCAATGCATGTTAGCAAACATTTTGAACTTACTTGCTTTCCCCGGCAAATATCTTCAGAATGCAATTGCCATCCCCGGCAATGGTGCTAAAAACTTGTTCGCCACTTTTCCACTGATAAGTTTAATATCTTTATGGTTCCAAAAACACGTTCATGAGACTTCGCTATACTCATTTAGTAAGACTTATCCTCAATAATAATGCCAAAAACATGTTCACAAAAAAGGTAGGTATTGTCAATACCCCTTATCACATAGATAAATGATGATAATTGCAAGTATACAGTTGCGATGTAGTTTTAAAAGATATCAAACCCACAGGGAAGGACTAGGTCTAAAGACTAATAAGGAAAGACAAAGTAATGGAAAAGAAAAATAGTTTTGAGATTTTTTTGGAAAGGGAAGATCAGAATGAAAAGTTAAGTAAATATAGAAGTAATACATGAGAGACTCTAAATACATAGATTTTCACTTCGAATAAGTATAGCAGAGAAAATATGCAAATTTAAAAAAGATGTTATGATGCACTAGACTAATCTAACAACCACGGTTTAACACAATTAGATGTTCAATGATTCACCGCAGAGCAACACATGAAATAACTTTTCTAATCCTAGCATAAACGAGATAAGACTATTATATAAACATAGACAACATCAATACTATGCTTAGTACGGGTCGCTCTCACATAGTCATATTTAGCAAGTTACCATTCAAAAAATGTTGGCTCACTAAATAGCGTTATATCACAGATCCAGTGATTATACACAATATTGTTAACCCTGAAACTACTCGTAAAATTAACGTCAACGCATATAACTTGATTAACATGAAAGACTTAGCACGAAATACGCATTATGACATATAGACATATCATAAACTTCGAAATAGAAAGTATAAGTAGAAAACAAAGCAAAGTTTAAGGTATGCAAGTGGAAGCTAAAGTTGATAAAACCGTATCTACTCTTTAATGGGAGTCAACAATTCCTGCAATTCCTGTGTCTACTTTGAATTCGGTCTCAGCCAGTACAGAACCTCCTCTAGGATGCTATTCTTTTTGAATATCGAACAAACAAATATTGAAGAACGAAAGCTTGTATGGATAAGTGATTTGCAAGTACAATTATACAACAATTACTCGAGAATATAGAGAAATCTAGTGATCAAAACAAGGATTCGAATCACTTAAAAATTTTCTCACTTACACTTAAGAACGTAGCGAACTCTCTATCTATACACACTATATCTCTCTCTAATTGCACTCTAATATTGTCTTCTCTGTTGTTGCATGAAATTGAAGAGGATTGGAACCCTATTTATAGAGTTTGAAGGGTTGTGTCTATCTAAAAGAAGGGTTGTGTCCATTGGTGAAAGATTACATCTCTTCATTGTGATTGGTTGAGAAGCTTTGATATAATCCACAATGGATAAGCATCTTTTCATGATTGGTTGACTCCTGATAGGTTTCTATTCATTGGTAGTTGATGGCGGTTGATGGTGGTTGATCATGCTTATCTGATGGGTGTTAGTTAAAAAGATAATACTAGAAAACCATACATGTCGGTACACATGTCATGAAATAAACAAGTCATGATCGTGAATTTACTTTTACTCAGAATTCTTCTTGTAACTTCACCGATCTTTGACAGCTTCGATCCTAAGCCATATCTTTAAGTTCCACGCATCTTTTTGCACCTTTTTCACTCCTTTTTCATAGAATTTTACTTTGGCTTATTTTACTCCCAAGATTTACTTATTATCTGCATTTGCATAAAAAACAACTACATACCACATGAAATCTTTTATATGATGTATAAAAATGACTAAAACTACAATGTTTAATGTATAAAATTAATATGATAATAAGTGTAATTATACACTTATCAACTAGCGATGAAGACGTCATCATCATTCCTGAGGATTGGGAACTCCAAGCCAACTATGTATCAAGGAGATTATAGCATTAGGGATGAGCTGGATAACTAGAGTTTGCCATGAGATGGTAGTCAAGATAATGTTACCAAAGACAGGGTCTGTGACTAACTACACCTACTTCGAAAGGTGTGTGGTCTACCATATGGTAGAGGGTAAGATGCTTAACTAGGAAATGGTGATTCTTCACCATTTGACCAAGCTGACTACTATCTATCATTATGGTTACCTTATAATTGTCTTAATGAAGGCAGTGAAAGTAGATGTTACCTCGTACCTTGGACGGCCAGGTGATACAGTTGTGCAAGTAAAGAGGATATTAGATTTACTACACTTCACCAAACTATATCACAACTAGGTGCATACTAGGTACAATAAAGCACAGGAGAAAAGGAAACTCAAGTGCATACCATCAGTATTGCCCTTGAATGTGCTGAAGGAGGAGGAAGATGGTTTTATGGTAGATTTCGAGGGAGGCAGTGAGGACATTAGCAATTATGTTCCTGTACCAGCTAAGCTATAGTAAGTTTCTACAATTGCAACCTTACCTAGTCCTAAAGCTACATCTTCAAAGACTAGGAAGAAGAGCCCCTAAAAAGCTAGGGTAAGAGATACGCCTACGAAGCCCCCAACAATGCAAAGGAGATATATGAAAGCTAAAACTCATACTTTGAGGGAAGCTAAGGTGAAGTAGCAGACTGAGGAATAAGAATATGTTGTGTAGGCATAGGAAACCCTGTGCCAAAGAAAGCACAAACTGGAGGGCCGAGTGATATAGTTGTGATAGTAACGAAGACCTTGGATTTACTCCACTTTACCAAATTGTATCACGACCAGGTGCATAATAGGTACAACAAAGCATAAGAGAATAGGAAACTCAAGTGTGTATAATCAATATTGCCCTCGAATGTTCCTAAGGAGGAAGAAGACAGTTTTATGGTCAATTTTGAGTGTGGCAGCGAGGACATTAGCGATTATGTTCCTCTACCAACTAAGCTAGAGAAAGTTTCTACCACTACAACCTTACCTAGTCTTAAAGCTAAATCAACAAAGGCTAGGAAGAAGAGCCCTTCAAAATTAAGGGTAAGAGATATGCCTACCAAGCCCCTAGCAAGGCAAAGGAGATAGATGAAAGCTAAAACCCGCTCTCAGAGGGAAGCTAAGGTGAAGCATCAGGCTGAGGAACAAGAAAATGCTGTGCAGGTAGAGGAAACCCTGCACCAAAGAAAGTGCAAATTGGAGGGCCAGGTGATACAGTTGTGCCAGTAAATAAGACCTTGGATTTACTCCACTTCACCAAAATGTCACGACCAATTGCATATTGGTACAACAAAGCACAAGAGAAGAGGAAACTCAAGTGTGTATTATCAGTAGTACCCTCGAATGTTGTTAAAGAGGAGGAAGATGATTTTATTATCGATTTCGAGGGAGGCAACGTGGACATTAGCGATTATGTTCCTCTACTAGCTAAGTTAGAGCAAGTTTCTACCACTGTAACCTTACCTAGTCCTAAAGCTACATCTTCAAAGGCTAGGAAGAAGTGCCACTCAAAACCAAGGGTAAAAGATATGCCTACCAAGCCCCTAGTATGGCAAAGGAGATAGATGAAAGCTAAAACTCGCACTCAAAGGGAAGCTGATGTGACGTAGCAGTCTAAGGAACAAGAAGATGCTGTGCATATAGAGGAAACCCTATGTCAAAGAAAGTGCAAATTGAAGTGCCAAGTGATATAATTGTGCCAGTAAAGAAGACCTTGCATTTACTGCACTTCACCAAACTGTAGCACGACCAGGTGCATACTAGGTACAACAAAGCACAAGAGAGGAGGAAACTCAAGTGTGTACCATCAGTATTGCCCTCAAAATGTGCCTAAAGATAAGGAAGACGGTTTTATGGTCGATTTCGAGGGAGGCTTCGAGGACATTAGCGATTATGTTCCTCTACCAGGAAAGCCAGAGCAAGTTTCTACCATTGTAACCTTACCTAGTTCTATAGCTACATCTTCAAAGGCTAGGAAGAAGAGCCACTCAAAAGCAAGGGATGGAGATACACCTACTAATCGTAAGATTTTGACAATATTCATTTCGATACGATTATATTAGGTAACGGTGCTAAACACATTGTTCCCCGCCTTTCTACTGATAAGATAAAAGTTCAAATTATGAACAAGTGTTTTCAATACCACTTATCAAATAGAAAAATAATTACCACTTCAAATATACATTTTCAATGTAAATTTAAAAGATATTGATCCCACAAGGAAGGAATTCTATTCTAAAGACCAACTAGAGTTTTGGAGTAAACGAAATTTGATAATTTGATTGGAGATTTTGGATGATAGACTGATAAATAGATAGATGTATGAAAAAACTAGAGAAAATGTAAAATATATTGATGTTTCCTATAAACAAGTTTAGTAGAGAAAAACATGCAAAATCATCAAAAATATTTCGTACACTAGATAACTTTAACAAATACAGTTTTGGATGCCCTAATATTCAATAATTCACAGCAGAGCAACACATGAGATGACTTTTATAAATCTAGGGTAAACGAATTATGACACTTATAAGAACCTGGATAACTATAATACTATGCTTTGTACTAGTTGATCTCACATAGCCATATTTAGAGAGTTACAATTCCAAAATTGTTGGCTCATTAAACAGCGTCATAATGACAGATCCAGTGATTATGCACAATCTTGTTAACCTTGAAGTCACACTTAAAGTTAATTCAAAAGCATATAACTTGGTTAGTATAAATAACACCAGAAGAAATACTCGTTATGACACATAGGCATACCATAAATTTCAAAATAGAAAGTATAAGCAGAAAACAAAGTAAAGTTGAAGGTATGGAAGTGAAAGCTAAAGTTGATCAAACCGTATCCACTCTTTAATGGGAGTCGTCAATTCCCGTAATTCATGCGTTTACTTTGTATTCGGTCTCGGCCCGTACAAAATCTCAAACAAATGAATATTGAAGAATGAAAACTTTTATTGATAAGTGATTTGCAAGTACACTTATACTACAATTTCTCGAGAATATAGAGAAATCTAGTAATCGAAACAAGGGTTGCATCACTTCAATATGATTGGATGCAAAAATTCATCCTCATCTATAATGGAAAGGTACCATTTCATAATTGGTTGACTTCCACAAGGTGTCTTTTCTGTTGGTAGTTGATGGCGGTTGATCATTATTATCTGGCCTTTGGTAGTTGAGAAGAGATAAATAATAACCATCACAAGTCGCGACTGCGAATTACAGGTCACGATCATGAATAATGATTTAAAACTTTCTCCTTCTGAAGAGTAACAAGTCGCGACCGTGAATGGGTGTCATGATCGTGACATGTAGGATAGTAGAAAAGTGTACCTTGGAAATCAAAGTTCTTCATTCTCGAGTATCTTTCAACTTCTTGTTCACTATAAATTGGAAAAGGGCATCCATACTTGTTTTGTTGGTTCACCAATTTGTTCTTCCCCTTAGTTGCTATAGACTTCTTGGGAGCCATTGAATTCAAGAAAGAAAGATTTGTGTTTGATTTGGAAAAATAGAGAAAACTTGTTTGCAAGAGATCGTATTTGTGTAAAAGAGTGATTGATTTGTGAAAAACACTTAGGAAAATAGTTATACATATAGGAAATTTGGTAATTATGGCTGTTTCAATGGATGTATTTGATTTATAACCATTCAAAATAGAGCAGTTTCAGCAATAACTGCTGTAAATTCGCACCAATCACGATCGCGAAAGGCAGTCACGATCGTGACTTTCTCCATACAGAAATAGAAAGTTTTGAAAACTTAATTCAAGAGCGCGATACATGTCATGGTCGCAAAATGTTCAAAATCCAAAAATTTTGTTCTTTTATTTTATTTAAATAAACACTAATTTAAAATGCGCACATAAAAATATACTACTATATAATACTATATATATATATTTTATGAAAACATAAGAGATTTAGAATCAGTGGAGTTTTTCAACCCCTTAACTTCGTATTCATGGATGAAATCCTACTTAACAACTTCTTGGATGCAAGCATCAATCAAGTCAAGTTTCATGCATATATCTTCATCCACTGGATATTTATCAACCTTATCCATATTAAATTCAATAGTATCATAACCTATCCTTAACTTAACTTTGCCTTCCGACGCATCTATCCATGCTTTGCCAATGTGCATAAAAGGTCTTCCTATGACTATAGGATATTTTTCATCATATGCAAAATCTAACACAACAAAGTCTGTTGGAAAAATAAATTTATCCACTTTAAATAACACATCTTCAATTATGCCATAAGGATGTTTAATAGATTGGTCGGCTAGTTGCAAGACCATATTTATCCTTTTAACTTCATCATCAAGCTTTAACTCAAGTGTGTACCATCAATATTTCCCTCGAATGTGCCTAAGGAGGAGGAAGACGGTTTTATGGTCAATTTCGAGGGAGGTAGTGAGGACATTAGTGATTATGTTCCTCTACTAGCTAAGCTAGAGCAAGTTTCTACCACTGCAACCTTACCTAGTCCTAAAGCTACATCTTCAAAGGCTAGGAAGAAGAGCCCCTCAAAAGCAAGGGCAAGAGATACACCTACCAAGCCCCCAGCAAGGCAAAGGAGGCAAAATGAAAGCTAAAACTCACACTCAAAGGGAAGTGAGGTGATGCAGCAGGCTGAGGAACTAGAAGATGCTATGCAGGCAGACGAAACCCTACGCCAAAGAAAGCGTAAATTGGAGTGTTAGGTGATACATTTGTGCTAGTAAAGAAGACATTGGATTTATTGCACTTCACCAAACTGTATCATGACCAGGTGTATACTAGGTACAACAAAGCATAAGAGAAGAAGAAACTCAAGTGTGTACCATCAGTATTTCCCTCAAATGCACGTAAGGAGGAGGAAAACAGTTTTATGGTCGATTTCAAGGGAGGCAGCGAGGACATTAGCGATTATGTTCCTCTACCAGCTAATCTAAAGCAAGTTTCAACCACTACAACCTTACCTAGTCCTAAATCTACATCTTCAAAGGCAGGAAGAAGAGCCCCTCAGAAGCAAGGGTAAGAGTTGCACCTACCAAGCCCCTAGCAAGGCAAAGGAGATAGATGAAAGCTAAAACTGGCACTCTGAGGGAAGCTGAGGTGAAGCAGCATGCTAAGGAATAAGAAGATGCTGTGCAGGCAGAGAAACCCTGTGCTAAAGAAAGAGAAAATTTGTTATCTCAAAAGAAACTGATGAGCAGGGTGATCCTATGAAGAGTAAGTAAGAGGACTCAGAAACAATGAGTCCTAGCATTGCAGCCCATGTTGAAGAAATAATTTAAAAAGCTAAAGTGACTCAACGCAAGTGCTCTACACCAACAGACCTTTACAGAAAAATGCTCAAGTGGTGAGTAGCGATGAGGATGTTGGAGTAACTTTACCCCTTGATCAGGAAGTATCTGATCTTCCTAAGCCCAACAATCCCATACCTAAATTCACTCATACTGAAGAAATTCAAATGTCAGGCTGATGTACCTCCAGCTGATCCATCCTTGGTTCAAATAGCTAACCTAGAGGTACTCTTTCATCCTACTCCCCTTTCTTTTGTAAATCCTACTCCATATCCTATAAATTCCCTAGTTTCTACTCTTCTAGTTACTGAAATGCCATCTTCTCCTGTGAATCCTCAACCTTATCCTTCAGTAAATCCTCCACATCCAAATATTGTTAATTCCCTAGTTTATCCCTTCTACTTCTAACGATACACATGATTCTTTTTCCCCACATTCTTCTCCTTCCCATACTCAAACACAAACTTAAACACATACACCTAATACCCAAACTCAAATAATTCCTTCCCTTGTAAAATCTAAACCAATTCCCACTTCTTCAACTGTACAAACTCCTGAACCTACCATTTCTTCAAACCTATCCTCAACCCCTTTAATCCCTCTAATTAGAGAAGTACCAAATGTTGAGAACTCCACTTAGCAAGGAAATGCAAGTGATCTTGGTGCTAGATTCTACAACCAGTGAAGTACCTGAATCTTACAGCAAGCCAGTCCAAGAAGACATGACTAGTTCATGCTTCTTAGCTCAAAAAAGGGAGCTAGCAAGGAAGAAATTCCCCATTCTCAAGTTGGATATTGAGTTAGATGAGGCAGTTAGGAAACTGCTACTAGCCCAGGAATTGATAGACTTATCATCCAAGCTAAAGGCCAACCTCCCTTAGATTTATGAAAATAAAAGCTTGTCATCTAAATCACTCTTCTTTTAAGAGTTTGAGAAAATTCAAGGTAGCCTATTTATGATTCGAAATCACTTAGCAAAGGAGAGTGCGAAAAGCATGGTTAACAAGATAGCTTTGACCTTAGCCGGTTTACTGGATTCTATAGCTCATCTTGGCACAACTGTTACATCTATCCCCACGTCTACTATACTAAAGCGGTGGCAGGAAAGATAAAGGGTAGTGTAGATGCTACTACCGAGTAGCTGAGTAGTTTGAGCTCTGCCATGGAAACTCAAACTACACAATTCCATAAATTTGGCAAAGAACAAGTTAAAACAAAGAGAAGCATCAATTGTAAGATTGAAGCCGTGCTCAAAGAAGTTGAGATAACAAAGGATATAGGGCACAATATGGCGAAGGTACTGGAGTTGATGTCTAGGTTCATCATGAACCATGACAACAAGAGTGATCAAGCTCTCAAGGTTGTAAATGAGGTGTCATAGAAAGCTGACAAGAATCTCACGGTGAATATTAACTCTCTAATAAGCAAACTTCACTCATTATGCAAGGAGATTAATACCAACATGGATGAAAAATTCTTCAAGGCTTAGAAGTTCATTGTAGAAGCTATGAGAAAAATCTTTCCAAAACCAACAGAGTCCATTGACCTGAAGACATGCCTTTTAGTCTATTCAAAGCTCAACATTCTCAAAACCAAAATCGAAGATCTTCATAAGAATGTAGGATAAATTGTGACAGCTGGAGTATATGATGCTAAGGATATAGATTACACTGCAAAGGTATATCTTCTATTTACCCAAGAATCCTAGGCATGGAGGTGAAGCAGAAGATTACTCTATCTACCTTATACTTCAAAGCTCTACTGCAATTCTTTCAACAATTTGCATGCCAGGGCTTTGATCAAATAACTCATCTCTTCAGATGCCATCATCTTCTCCTCAATGAACAAAATGATCAAGATTTTCTAATCAACAAGGCTAAAGAGACACTGGAGTAGGAATTTTCCCACTTATCAAGGGTAAAGAGATGCTGGAGTAGGAAATTTCCCACTTATCAAGGGTAAAGAGATGTTGGAGGATATTCAGTTTGCTATAGATTCCTTTAATGTGTGCCTCGAACAAATTGTGAAGGGATAGATAACAATGGGGGAGAAGGTGTTGAAGATGCCATTAGGACTGCTAATCTGAATAAGGGAACTCATCCTAAGCATCCTCGGTATTCACCTCACCCTCCGCATCATCAACAATAACCTCAACAGCAATAGTAACAAAAAAAGCCAACCTCAGATCATCCTGGACAACCTTCAAGATTTCACAAATAATTCAAAATATCTAATTTATCTAGAATATGTAACTCTTGTAATAGGACTTCATTGTAATCTTAGCTTAGGACATACTTTATGCATTGGCTACTCATTTTTATCTTAATAAAATTACAAGTTTTTTCATATGAAGTTAAGACCTTCTGAACTTCTATTTCTGTTGTGTGTATTTTAATTCTTCTATCTATTAAATATCTGATGCAGGATTACATATACTGAGATAAACTCAAGAGAAAAGTCGAAGTAAGACAAAGTTCCAAAATAAAGAAAATTCATCTAAGTATGGGGGAGTTGAGTAAAGTTGCAAGGAGGAATTTCAAAACATAAAATGAACTTAAAGGATCTCCTAAGAATGCCATGATTGATATACTTTAAGTTAAAACATTCCTTAGATGTTGATAGGTTTATAAACCTAAAGAAACCTAACATCTAGTTTTAGAACATTACAAGTTGATGCGTACTTGTCTTTCCTTTTGGATGCGGCGTTCCCTTAGAGCAATTTGGTCAAACTTTGTTAGCACGAGCCTCTAAACTAGATAGCCTCTATGATTGATCCACAGAGATCTTCATCGACCAAAACCTCGTTGAGTTAGAACCAGTTAGTAGACAGCAACTGCTAGACCGCTCGAAGACCAACTTGAAAATATAAACTGAGAAGGCTCACTTTAAATAGAAAGAGCCTTCTAAAGAATTCTTCATTGGTTGGAGAAAATCCTGAAGGATCTCG